>CAMAPF010000270.1:0-102500 GCA_945859915.1 Cuscuta epithymum | reverse complement strand
TTCCATTATGTCAAACGAAGAAGATACAAACATGCACTAAATTAATATTCTCTCAAAGTAAAACAGGTATTTTATTGTCCTTATTGAATTATCCCAAAGTAAAAGACATTTCATTTTCTGGTAAATAATTGATACTTCATACGGAGTATCAGTATGTTAAATGCAACATCTTTCATTGAGATTAGTTTCAAACTTTTGACCTCGTCTCTCATCCTTTAGAGTGTTACACTAAGCATGTTTTCATTTGGACTGAAATTTGCTAGTTTATTCCGGTATGATCTAGTCTGGTCTGGTCTGGTCTGAAATTTTATTTTAAATGAAGTATTATTTATATATTATAATTCTTAATAATTACTCCATAACTTTTATTCATATATAATTAAAAAAAAAAATTTCCTTCCAAATTATCGAAAGATGTAGTGTTTTACTCGGACTGATTTCAGTCCTGGACCAGATCTGATTAGACCAGATAAGACTCTAATTAAATAGACTAGATCATATCAAACTAGCTCAGACTAGACCGGACTATCAGATTAGCTCAGACTAGACCAAACTATAATAGATCATTCTAGATTTAAATAGACCAAAGTGCCATTGTTGTAAAAATCGAGTTAATCGGTGTCTGGGCGCCCCTAATTGTAGAGGACTAATCGGGCTAATCGGTCCAAAAATCAGTCTAGTCGCCCTCTCAGTCGGTGCCTAGGCGCTAGACACCCCTACCGCCCCAATAGTTGTAACACTTAGTAATTTTATATTATAGATAGTAGATATTAGTTCATGCTTCGAGGACGAAACATTTTTTTTAAGGAGGATAGAATGTGACACTTCAAAAATTAAAAAAAAAACAATTAAAATGTTACGAATGTAAAATGTTAGAAAATTAACATTTTTATAATTAAGTTGACCCAAATTAGATTTTGGCTTGAATGATAAAAGTGACACTATTATACGGGTGATAATTATACATTTGACAAAAATAAAGAGATGGAGATTTTAACTATTTCAAATTCATAGTGTTGAGGTTTATTCCTTCAACCCTCGGGCCCAACACGTAAGCCCAAAGATTTCGAATGGAGTGTGTGTGAGTAAACTAGCCCAACAAGCAGATGATATGGATTAAAGAGAACAAGAAGTAGCAAGTAATTGATTAGGTATTATTATCTCTTAATAACTCCCTAATACAATACTCTTCGCTAAGGCTCCGTCGGCCGTTCGTCTTACAAGGCAGTAGAAGTGCTGCGAGTAAGACTGCTATAGCTAGAGTGCTAAGAATAGAAAGTTGCCAACCCTTTACAATGAAATAAATGCTTCTATTTATACCCACCAATGGGCAGGTGGCTGTACTGGCGTGGCAGCCTGTGGACCGCTGGTGCCCCAACTACCAAATCTTCAGCATTAAATGCACTTCCCGCCAGAATCTAGGTTTCCCGCCTAATCCGTGGGGACGTTCGTCCGCCCGGGAAGTGAGTTGGATCGCTCCAAGTGACCTTCAAGAGATACCGGCTGTTCGTCTCCTGGCCTTAACAGATACTCACCATGTGGACTGGGTTTCCTCCGATGACTATAGGCTTGCCATGGGGACGTTCGTCGTCATCCCTGGCGGCCCGTGTCCCTGCTCCTTGTTCCTGCATAGACGTTCGTCGGGATGAGCCGCTGGGCCTGAACTCCCAACCCCAGACGTTCGTCCATCATCAAGGAACATGGGCCTGTGGGCTGGCCTTGTGTTCTAACTGGACGTGCGTCTGATAAGAGGGGGTTAGTGGGCCGGACCCCGGCTTGGGCCCTTAACCCAACACAAGTCCCCCACTTCTGATGTTCTGAGCATGCGCATGACATAAGGAAGTATGAACTCCCTTGATGTAGACGTTCGTGACTTGATACTTGCGCTTACTGCATCCGGTGGAAGCGTACGCTCGTGGTCATGGTACTTGACAGCTGTCGACGGTTCAGGAAACGAGGTGACGGCTGCTGTAGCGGCGGTGCATTTTCCCGAGGAAGTGTCATCATTACGCTTCCATCCCACGCACGGCGCGTGAGCCGGACCACGCTCCTTGCTACGTGTCAACCCCTTGTTGGCCCCTTAACCGGTGCTCCCCCTATAAATGCCGGGTTTTCCCCCTGAATTAGGGTTCCCAATTTCTGCTCCCTTGTCTTGAAATCTCCGTTGTTCTTCGAGTTCTCTGCTTGGCTTCTGAGTTCAGCTGGTCTCTTCGTAAGGTAATTTCCCTTCTGCTTCTTTTCCCGTCTTGATTTCTCGCCGAAATGACTTCGATGGAGATCTCGTCAAGTTCCGATTCCGGTTCGTCGGGTTCCTCTTCGGGCTTCTCTTCTGACGATGTGAATGCGCGCTCCCCGGGAAAGGCCAGTGTTTCTGGGACCTCTGGTTCGGCCACAACGGTGGGGACCATCCGGGCTGATGGTGAGCCGGATGACGCTTCCCAAGGTAGTGGGAGTGACGCCGGAGACGGGAACGCCGATGGGGCAGTAGACGTTATTGATGCAGTCCCCCTGAATGAGCGCCCCGCCGATTATGATTCTGGAGAAGAGGCCGAATCAGGTTCTGATATGGAGGTGCATGATCTGGGCATCCCTACGGATATGGAGCGCCACATTTGTCCGATCAGAAGCGCCCTTGACCATGATCAAGTCCTCTCCCGCGTGGCTCTTAACAAAATCCGCACCTTCTTCCCCCCGCCGTTCGTCTGGAGCGTGAGGGGCGCCGAGCACGTGATGAGGAGACGTCCGGGGATGATCATGCTCCACCTGGACTCCGTGGAAGCCGGGCTGCGGTTTCCACTTCATGCGTTTTACGTGGAGTTCTTCCACTGCTTCCAGGTGGCCCCGGCGCAATTCATGCCAAACTCTTACAGGTTCATCTCGGCCTTCTTGGTGCGCTGCAAGCTTGCCGGAGTCGACGCCACCTTGGATCTGTTCCACTACTTCTTCCGGATCACCCCTCAAAACTCCGACGGTTATCTGAGCGTGGCTGCTCGTCCGGGGAGGAGGCTGTTTAAGAGCTACCCCTCCTCCATTCATGATTGGAAAAACCGGTTCTTCTTCCTCCGTTATGACGGTCCTCCCCTCCCAGTTCGTTGGAATGGCTATCCCCCAAAGATAGAGTCGCCGGAGTTGACCGATGATCTGAGCGAGGCCGTGGAGGGAATCCTGCGGGGCGGCATTCGCCCCATAGCCGGCTATCTAACCTTCGAGGCACTCTCGGGGGCAGGCATAGGTACCGCCCGTGTCCTTGGACTCTTTCCACCCTTCGACGCTCGTCTCGGGGCACCGGGCGGTCCTGTCCTTCGAGGTGAGTGTCCTTTTACATTCTCTGTTCGTCTTTTAACCCCTTATGGTTTTCCTGCAGGTTCTCCGCCAGACAGAGCTCAAATGAATCACGCCGAGTGTCTGAAGACAAGGAAGGCCAAGGCGGCCGCTGCCAAAGCTGCGCTGGCGAAAGCCAAGAACGCCCCCAACTCGGACTCCAATTCCTCGGCTTCTGATGCTGCCCGACGAACGGCTGAGGGTGAGCAGCACTTAATTGCCACTATGCTGGCTCAGGGTTCTGGGGCCCCTGCTCTCGAAGCCGCCCTTCCACCGCCGGTCGTCCCCACGAAGGCGGCTCCTCAGAAGGGGACAGAGAAGGCCCCCGAGAAGAAACAGAAGAGAGGCCGCGAGGCAAGCTCCACTCCCCCCCTGCTTGAAAATGCCGGCTCCCTGCCTTTGAGCCGCCCGGCGGAGGAGCTTTGGAGGGAGATGGCCCTCAAGGCCGGTCTCGAGCTGCCCCGTCGTTCGTCGTCTGAGGCGACCAGCGCTGCCCTGGCCGCCGCTCTTCAGGTATCCCTTCTTTACCAGATCCGAATACTTCTTTCCCTTGACGTCCATCTTCTAATTATTGTCTTTATTTTTTCCTTCTGTTATCCAGTCTGGGCTTCTAGTCCTTCAAGCTGAAGCCGCCAGGGAGGCTGACATGAGGGAGGTCAAAGCTAAGGCCGATGCGGCCGTTGCTACGGCCCGGGAGGCCGCTCGTCGAGCTGAGGCGGAGGCAGCGGCCAAAGGAAGGGAGATTACAGCCCTGCAGGCTGAATCTCGCAGCCAGTTAGCCGGTCTTGAGAGAGCCGGCTTTAAGCTTGTTCCGGTGCTCCCTACTGCCAAGGATGCCACCCCGGAGTGGCTGGTCGACACCTCCGGCTACAGGAACACTGGGGAGTTTATGGACTCCGCCAAGGACTACTGCGCTGGGGCCTTCGGCGATGTGTTCTCCGCGGCGCTGGCGAAGATCCCGCCCCGGCAGCGCCTGGCGTGCGGCGTCCGGATCCTGGAGAGCTCCCCCTTGTCTCACAAGTTCCTCTACGAGGTCGGCGACAGCACCTTCGCCGCTGGCTACAATGAGGGGGTCAAAGCAACCTTTCCCATTTTCTCGAGGCTACAGGGAGCCGACTTCGAGCTTGCTGCAAATACATACGACGATCTGCTGCTTCAAGCCTTGGGGAAGTTGGGGAGGGACCAACGGCGGGAGGAGGCCAAAGCTAGAGGGGAAATTCCGGAACCTCCGACCCCCGAGCCCGAAGCCGAGGAGGAGGAGCAGATCCCGGGAGGCAGCCGGCCTGAGTCCCCTTTCATGGTGTAAATGTAAATTGTACTCTTTTCATTTTGCGTTTGTAATGCCCGGCCGTTAGAGCCGAAGAATATACGCCTTTTTTGCCCAAATTGCCTCTACGTTCATGATCTTTACTTCATATTTGTACTTTTGTTTCCTTTATCGTCTGTTGTATGGAAACTCCTTCGGCGCCTCGATACACCTTGTAACAGGGTTAGAGTCCGAGAGGACGTTCGTGTTTGTTCCTTATTTGCTTAGGGCGACGGCGTCCCCTTGCCAAACCTCCGTACGTGCTCAAGTGTGCGGAGGAACTGCTAAAGCCCGCCTTCGGGTGTCGATGCTAGGCTCTGATGCCGGCTTGCCGTCCACAAGGTATTCTGGTAACGAAACGACGTTCGTCAGTGGTTTATGAACGTGTACTTCTCAAGTGTGGGCATATGAACGTACTTCCCAGAATCAGCGTTCGGTAACGACGTCCGTCTGTCGTTGCGTGACGTGAATACTCAAGCTACGTATGGGGACGTTCGTCTGTTCTACATGTTCCAATGGCATGAAGTATGGAAAGACGAACGTAGTCCGTTGATGCGTATGTCCCCCACTAGCCGCCAATATTAGGGACAGCCGATGGTCGTGATCTCCGGGCGTCTCCGGACCCCTCTGAGCCGGTAAGCCCCCCTGGGGGGACGTTCGTGGCATCAACCGGATATCTTTGTTGTGGTCATGCGGCGACGAAATCGAGACGCTTTAAATACCGTGGTAGGTACCGGTATCCAGGCGCCACGTGTCCTGCCTCGGTTGGCGCGATTCCGCGGTGCCGCCTATAAGTACCCAGAACCCATGTAATTCATTCATACTTCTCCTTACGCTGCACAATTGCCTTCTCTCTCTAGATTTCTCTCAAACCGTTTCGGACACCCGAACTCTCAAGGTACCGTTCATTGCCATGTCTTCCGAAAATCGCTTTGATGATGGCTGTTCTTCCGGCGATGACTTGGAATATTATGAGCGGGGGATGCCGCCTCGGCCCCCCCGTTACAGTCTCAGCTTCTCGTGCGTTCGTCGTCAAGCTCAACGCCTGACGAATGCGGACAAGCGTCTGATCAGCCAATGGTTCTATCCTCCAAGGACCTACGACGATCGGCGTCTGCGCAACCCCATGCGCCATCTGCCCGGCTATGTGGTGGTCCACTTGGATTCGGTGATAGCCGGGCTGAACTTTCCCCTACATAGCTTCCACTTGGAGCTTTTCAGGGCCCTCGAGTTGCCCGTCAATAAGTTCAAAATTAGGGGCACGCCTCTTTATCCATGCAGCTCTTCCTGTGCTGCCATCCTCGTCGGGCTCGGGGAGTGTTCCGTCTCTGAGGTAATCTGCTATCTCCTTTGCCCAGTTGGGTTCGGCGATGGAGATAACCTCCACCTGGATGACGTCCGTCGCCGGTGCTGGGAGCACTTCCTGCCTGACGAAGCCTCTGATGTGGCGGGGGATGCTTGACGTCGGATCGTCGGTTGGGGGGTTGCTTAGCTTTGATAGTATGTCCGCCTCTGCATTTTCCACCCGTGATATCTGCTCAAGGATCACCTGCTCAAATTGCGCGGTCTGCTCCTCCGCCAGCTCCTTGTAAACCTTCATTCTCTCTTCCCTGGTTTCTGCAGTGCCGTTCATCTGGGTTACCACCAGCTGGCTGTCCATCCTCACCTTCAGACGAGCTGCTCCAAGGGCTTTCGCGCATTTCAGCCCCGCGATAAGCGCCTCGTACTCAGCCTCGTTGTTGGTGACCTTGAACTCAAATTTCATAGAGTAGTAGGCCTTGAAACCCTCGGGGGAAGTGATCACCGCTCCTCCGCCACAGCCCCGCGCACTCGAGGCCCCATTGGTGTACATCTCCCACCAACTGTCAAAGTTGTTGCTGTCATGGGATTCGTTCTCGGTGCGCGCGGTGCATTCCGCAATGAAGTCCGCAGTGCCTGTCCTTTGATCGTCGGCCTTGGCCTGAAGTCCACGTCGTACTGGCCGATCATCAAGGACCACTTGGTTATCCTTCCGCTTGCCATTGGATTCCTGAGGACTGTGGCGAGGGGCTGCGTCGTGTAGACGGTCACCGGGTGTGCTTGGAAATACGGCGCCAGACGCTTGATGGATGCAATCAAGGCGAGGATCGTCTTCTCCATCAGTGTGTATCTCGTCTCGGGGCCGTTCAGCGCCTTACTCACAAAGTATATTGGCCGCTGAACGCCTTCTGACTCCTTTATCAGCACGGCGCTCACGGCCAAATCGGCTACTGCCAAATACATGTACAACCTCTCCCCGGGATCCGCCTTGGTGAGGACGAGCGGAGAGGAGAGATATACCTTGAAATCCTCGAAAGCAGCCTGACACTTCGGGGTCCATTCAAAGGGATTGGCCTTCTTCATGATCTGGAAAAAGGGAATCGCCTTATCAGCCAGCTTGGATAAGAATCTGCTCAGGGCTGCCAGACGCCCGGTGAGTCGCTGCACGTCTTTTAGGTTCTTTGGGGCCTCCATGTCCATAATTGCCTTCACCTTCTCCGGGTTAGGCTCGATCCCCCATTCGCTCATCATGTAGCCGAGGAACTTGCCGCCCCTGACGGCGAAGGCACACTTTTTTGGATTGAGCCTCATGCTTGCCCTCTCCATGATGCTGAAGACCCTCTCCATGTCCTGGACATGGTCCTCCTTTTTCTTACTCTTGATCAGGATGTCATCCACGTAAGCTTCCATTGTTTTCCCAAGTACGTCCTTGAACAACATCCCAATCATCCTCTGAAAAGTAGCCATGGCGTTCCTCAGGCCGAACGGCATGACGATATAGCAATACACGCCGTCCGCCGTGACGAACGCCGTTTTTTTCGGCATCATCGGGGTGCATGAACACCTGATGGTAGCCTCTGAATGCGTCCATGAAGCTGAGCAGCTCGCAGCCTGCTGTCTCATCCACCAGCAAGTCGATCCTCGGGACAGGGTAAGGGTCCATCGGACAAGCTTTGTTGAGGTCTGAGTAATCGACGCACATCCGCCAAGTGTCGCCCTTTGGGGCTAGTACCACGTTGGCCAACCACTCCACGTGGATGACCGGCCGGATATGTTTGATGCTGAGGAGAGTTGCTGTCTCCTTCCGGATGAAATCGCGTCGGTCGGCCGCCATATATCTTTTCTTCTGTTGTATAGGCTTGGCATCCGGCCGCACGGCGAGTTTATGGCATATGAGGTTGGGGTCGATGCCCGGCATGTCCTCCGGCCCTCTGGCGAACAGGATTCTGAACCTTCGGAGGACGGCTATGACCCTCGCTCTGATCTCCGGCTCTAGGTCTGCACCGATGGACACCTTCCTGTCCGTCGGGTCGTCGAGCTCGATTTCCTCCAGCAAGGTAGCTGGTTCCAGATGGGCGTCCAAGTCGGCCTGTTTGGCCTTCTCGGAGATGCTGTTGACCCGAGCTTCTCGCTCGTTGAGCTTCTCCATGGTCTTAGTGTAACAGGCCCTGGCCATATGTGGGTCCGTACGTGCTACCCCCACTCCGGTGTCGGTGGGGAATTTGATGCATGAGTGCCGTACGGAGCATATGGCCCCCAGGTCCTCCAGACCGGGCCGGCCCAAAATGGCGTTGTGGGCACACTTCAGGCGGACCACGACGAACGTCATTCCGATCCGGGCGGTGTGAGGGCCGTCGCCGATTTCTACTGGCAAGGTGATGGTGCCCTCAGCGTCAATGCAATCCCCGGTGAAGCCGGACAGCGGGGTGCGCAGAGGGTGCAGCATGTCCCCCTTGAGCTTCATTCCCTCGAAAGCCTCCCAGTAAAGGACGTTCACACTGCTCCCCGTATCAACGAGGACGCGGCGGACGATGGCATCGTTCACGTCCATGCTGATCACCAGCTCGTCCCTGTGCGGCGCTGGTGACATCGGCAGATCGGTGGGTCCAAAGGTGATTGCCTCGATCTTGTTGCGCTTGGTGGGGGGTGCTGATACGGAACCCACGTAGAGTGACCTCTCGAATTTTTTACGTTCGGCGGGTGTATCCCCTGTCTCAGCGCCCCCGAAGATCACCTTGATCTCCAGCTTCTTCTTTTTGCCCTTCGGGCCGAGGGACCCCTCCGGACATTTATCTGCACTTCGATAATCCACGTCCTGAGGTTCTGCCTCGCGCCGGTCGTCGCGGCGCCATGTTCGGGGCCGGGGATTCGGTTTCTGCTGGCTGCTTTTGTTCAGCAGCTGGGTGAACTCGCCCAAGTACCCCTGACGGATCAGCTCGTCGATTGCCTTCTTTAGTTGGCTGCAATTGTCCGTCAGGTGGCCGGCCCTCTGATGGTACTCGCAGTAGGCAGATTGGTCGAGCCCCATATGCTTCTTCATATCTTGGGGTTCCATCAGGAGGCCCTTATCCTTGATGGCCTCAAAAATTTGGCTCACTGGATAGGCCAAGGGAACATAGCGGTCGTCCGGCCGCGTTTGAATATCTCCGGACGGAGCCTTCCAAGGGACCATCGCCCCGTCCGCCTTCTTCTTTTTGTTTGGGGGGGAGGGCCCGGGTCCTGGTCTGGGTCCGAGCCTGTCCGCCATCTTACGTGGTTGGGCCGCGGGAACTCTGTCCCGCTGCCTGATCTCCTCCTCAATGGAGGCATACTTCTGGGCCCGAGCCAGAACCTCGGTGTAGCTGGTGCCGGGATTCGTCCTTAGGTCCCGGTATAGATCCCCTGTGGTCAGCGCACTGGTGAACATGTTGGTGGCCAGACGTTCGTCCAGATCGTCGACCTGCAGGACCTCGTCCCTCCACCTTACCAGGAACCTAGCCAGCAGTTCGTCCCGCCCTTGTTTGATGTGGGAGAGAGCCGTGACGTCCTTCCTGGGGGTGGTACTGGCAGCAAACTGAGCCATGAACTGCCGGGAGAGCTGTTCATATGAGTCGATGGTGCCCGGCCTCAACTGACCGAACCATTCTTGCGCCGGCCCCCTGAGGGTGCTGAAGAACAATCTGCAGATGGCCTCGTCCGATGCTCCCAGCATGGACAGGTTCCCTTGATAGCTAATCAGATGGGCCTTGGGATCACCAGCCCCATTATACACCAAATTGCCCAGGGGCCTGCAGTCCTGGGGAATCTCGACGCTCATCACCCGTGGGGTAAAGGGTGATGTGAGGGAGAAAGAGGGTGTGGCCGAGCCGACGTCCGACCGTCTGTTCATCTCGGCTATCTGCCGCTCCATTGCTTCCAGCCTTGCTGATCTTCTATGCTCCATCTTCTTGCCTTTTTTTTCTTCTTTTTCTTCTCTTCTTCCTCTTTTTCTCCAAAGAGATTAAATGAGTGCATGCAAAAACAAATATTTCTCTCATATCTCTCATTTTGCCTAGGAGCCTTTTCAGGTTTTCATCCTAGCATCTCTTTTAATTTTCCATTCTCCCAACTCACTCATCATTTTTTTACAAGCCCTTTTTTTGCTGAGATTGCCCATTTTGTTGGGTTTTCAACCTAACTAGCATTTCTTTTCTTCAATTTTTTTTTTAAAGAAGTTCATGCATAGTAAAAGGTAGAAAATAAGATTACATACCCATGATGAGTCTCCTCCCCCACACTTAGTTCAAGCACTGTCCCTAGTGCCCAATTTCGGCTTTTGTTGTTTGTGGAGTAAGGTGATTTTGATTTTTGGTGGGTTGTGGGTGTTTTGGTGGAGAAATGATGGAGATATGGTAGAGGGAAGGTAGAAAAATGGAGTTTTGGGGAGAAGGGGTCGAGGTTGGTATGGGTGTTTGGAGAAGATGAAGTGTTTTGGGGTGTGTTTTGGGGTTAAGTCGCAGATGTACCCGATCGGGTACTCAACACAGGGGTTCGAGTATGAAGTTTTCCAGTAATACCCGAACGAATATGGCTTAATACTCGATCGGGCCTTCAAGACAGGGTCTGGTAGGTTGATTTTCCAGACATACTCGACCGAGTTTATGTCCATACTCGATCGAGTGCTGGAAACAGGCTTTTTTTTTTATTTGCCTTTCTGGGCATACTCGACCGAGTATTAACTGATACTCGATCGAGTATGCCTCCAATGTTTAAAATACTGGCCATTTCGCTCGAGTATGGAACTCGGGTTCTCCCTATTTTTACCCATACCCGACCGAGTATGGAAGATTACGTGATCGGGTATGTCCCCACATACACTATTTTTATTTTATTTTATTTTTTTTCACACGCACACATACTGAAATAAACTGAAAAGAAAACATACCTTGCTTGGGTTGCCTCCCAAGAAGCGCCTCATTAAACCCAAGAAAGAATGTTGTTGTAAAAACTCATTTTCCCCTTGGTGGTCTTAGTTTCCTTCTTTCTTAAACTTTTGGAACACTCTTAAACCGTTTGGATGTTTCTGTTTTACTCGAGGTCGAGTAAAGAACTAAGTGTGGGGGAGTTTCAACACTAACACTTATACGTAGTATAGGTGAAGTAGAGTTCGTATCCACAGGGAAAGGAATAATTCTCTTTTTATAGAACTAGTAAATAAAAGGGGGGTTTAGGATTGAATGATTTAATTTAATTAAACAGAAAGATGAACAACTTAAATGTGATTTAATTCAAAGATAAAAAGGACTTGGCATTGCTACTTTCCACTTGTTGATATATTTCAGTCGATCATTGTTATATCTATAACTTATCTCCTCTCGAATACTCAATCGAGGAGTATATCCAATTCATCGAGGAAAGTTATTAACAACGACCGTTCATTAATAACCCTTACTATTAGTCAAGTATAGAACAACGCCATATACCGACTTGATAGTAGCATTTAATCTCTTAACTCCTTGATGAAATCAATTGAGATTGATAACCTCAACACAACGGTTTCAGTTTAACCAACAAAATTAATCCCTCTTAAGTTTATTAACCACGACCGTGCATTAATAAACCGAAGTTACTTACGTGTGAAACCATCAACGATTAACCATCGGTTCGTTGATCGTTTCTAGTAATAATTAATATATGAAACAAAACTAGTTGATCCTTTAAGTAATGTTCAAAATATTAATATGAAATATGAATAGGAATTAATTAATACTCAAGGAAGAATATTAAAGAAAATGAATCCTACTATAGTTGATATCAAGATGTTAACTAATTGTCATCTTAGTAACACTCCCCAATATTAACATAGAGGAAGGTATAGCTATTACAAAGACCAATGTCAAGATGTTAACTAATTGTCATCCTAGCAACACTCCCCAACATTGATATAGAAATAGTATTTAAAGGAAGAATTAATATTCAAGGAAAGAAGTTAAGAAAATAACTCACAACTTTAATAATCAACAAGCTTCAAGAGCAACACCAAGAAATGGAAGTTTAGCTCCTCATTTGGAGACTAAACATGCTAAAAAAAATATAAAAGAAATACTATTCTAAGTTGAGCTTAAGAGTATGGAAGAAGGAGTGCTTAAAAGTGAAGGAAAATGGGGCTATTTATAGGTGTTTTGAAGGTGCTGCACCGGATACCCAGCCGGGTATTTGAGATACCCGACCGGGTATTTGTCAAAATCAAATATTTTGCCCACGATTTTGTGTTTTCTGCACGTCTTTTTGTCCGGGTCACTTCATACCCGACCGGGTAAAGGATATACCCGACCGGGTAAGTCACCAAATCACATTTCTTGCATGATTTCTTGTCCCCTTGCACTTTCCTTTGATCTTGTAAGATCCCTTCCATGATCCTTTGTTGATTCTTGATTGTTTCTTGCTCAAGATGATTCTAAATTAACTAAATTACAACAAACTAGAAAAATAAAATGATTGCACCTTAAATGTGCAATTACCACAACAACACACCATAAAAAGTAATTAAAAGTAAAAATATAAACACTCAAAAATCAATGCAATCAACTCCCCCACACTTAGTCTTTTACTTGTCCTCGAGTAAAATCCATAAAGTTTTTCACCATCCAAAGAGTGTCAACGAGATAAAAAGAAAAACAGAAGTGTTTTCTTTTTCAGTTTAAATTCATCTGCACTATAGAAAGTTATTGCTTCTCCCTCCAGCTGCTTGCTATGGTAAAAATGAACTCCTGCAAAACTAATTTCTTCTCTCATTTCTCTCCTTTTGCCTGGGAGCCTTTTCAGGTTTTCATCCTAGCCTCTCATTTTTTTTACTCACTCTTTTTTTTTTGCTAATGTTGCTTAGGTTGCCCGTTTGGGTTTTCAACCTAACTAGCATTTTTTCTATTTTTATTTAATTTTTTTTTTGAAGAAAATAATGCAAGTTACAAGGTAGAAAAAATAATTGTGTACCAATGAGTGACTCCCCCTCACTTAGCTCGGAGCACTGTCCCTAGTGCTCGTTATCGCCATCACTTTTTTTTTGAAGATATAAAGTTGTGGATTGGGAGAGGGGTGGTTGCTTCCAAGAGTTTGTGGATTAGAGGGTATGTGGAGCAAGAGGACAATGATGAGAACAAGATTATGATTTTTTTTTGTGGGGTTTGGTGGAGGATTTGGATAGATTTTGAAGAAAGAGGGATATGGTTAGGAGGTTTGGGGTAATTGAATTGGGTTCGAATTTGGAAAAGACGAATGAGGTGATTTTTTTTTAAAGTGCAGAAATAAAATGCAATAAGTAAATGTACCTTGCATGGGTTGCCTCCCAAGAAGCGCTTTATTTAACGTCGTGGCACGACTGTAACACCGCTCCCAATTTAAACTTGGATTTATTAATCCATTGATACTAAAATCTGAGTGAAAGTACAAATACTAAATTCGATAAGGATAACTAGTTAATGTCATGAATATATATTCACTTTGAAAACTAGTTACAAGTATATCGATCATACTAGAAATGATTAATTGATTAAATTGATACCGATTAAATAAATTGTGAGTCGGACCCCAAACATGGGGAGGGACTAACTAATACATATTCTTGGACCTCGGTAAATTGAACAATGAGTCCAAGGATAAAGAAGTATGTGAAATATAATTGTTTGGGCCGAATAAAAGGTAAAGAAATAAGACGGGAGACTATTTGAGTCTACTTATTAATAATAGAAATATAAATGGGTTGAGCCCGAGATGTTGGAGAGGACTATCCAACACATTTTAGGACTGGCCTATTAAGGTCTACTAGCCTAAAATAATATAAATAAATGGATAAAAGTCATTTGGGTCGGACCAAGATAGACCGAGTAAACAAAGTGACATTCATTCCCAACTTACCGAAAATAGCGAGTATGAGGGTGAAGGGCTTCCTACACTTTAATTCGGTGTATCCAGTATAAAATATAACCCATAATAATGGGGGGATTAATTTATAGGTAGCTTTGGGCTAGATTAAATTAAAGTAGCAGTCCATGAACCGAGCCCGATAAAGTAGACCCAATTTCTAAAAATAGAAGATAAGAAGGGGGGAAGTCTCCTCATCCTCTCATTTGAGAGGTGATACGTAAGACATAAGGGAGAGGGGTCTTGAAGAGCTCCCTACACTCATCACAACATCAAGGAAGAAGAAAGCCAAGAAGAGGAGGAATCCAAGGCAAGAACTAGTCCTAGAAGTAAGAATCCCTTAACCATGGTTCTTGTTCTTCCAATTAATTTATTTTTCGTATATGATTTTATAGAAATCATATGATGGATTATAGGGGATGTTCTACACGTTTTAAAGTGTAGAAATATGATATAAAGTGTTGGTAATTAACTTAGAAGAGTTGTTGAATCGATAGGAATCGAAATCGCCGGAAACCGCCACTTCTAGGTGCTGTTTTCGTGCAGCAGAACCCGAAAGCCGGGCAGCTTTTGCAAAAGCCGGGCGGCTTTTGTCCTCTGCCAGCCAAGATGGATTCAGATCATTCCCGATCGAAGGTTTAACGACGGGGCTTCGATAGGCAACCTTGCTGGACATATTTAAGGTGAGGATGGCTGACTATATTGTCTATAACTCGTGAGTTGAGCATGAGATTACCTAAGTAATCAAATTATGATTTTGATGGAATTAAATGATATACTCCAATGTGAATAAATGTGTTGTTATGTGGTCATATAAATTGATACATGATATTACAAAGGTGAATAAGCAAAGGCATTATGCATGAGGGGAGGAATCCTTGAAATATATTAATTATTGAATTAATATAGAGGATTAGTATGATGTAGACAAATGTTGATAAATGTGTGATTCCATAAGATCTTAAAAGGGATATATGGATACCTATGTGGATAGGCAAAATGATTAAATGTGAAGTAAGGAATACTTGAGTTATTGACATGATCAAAGTGATATGAATCCGTAGTGATTAATTGTATGTGCTATCTATAGTATTGAATTAGATAGGCATGAACTTAGAATGAGTGATGGACTATGGTCACACTCAAAGGAAATGGTGGAGTCTACCTAGACTATATGAAGGCAGCCCGGGGAGTCTTGATGAAGACTAGCCCGAGGTTGATAGATTATGATTGCTCGTGTACAATGAGTATACGGGGATATATATACGGGGTGTGTAAGCCCTAACGAGATAAAGGATATTACGCGGGGTGTGTAAGCCCTACACGAATAAAGTATTACGCGGGGTGTGTGAGCCCTAATGAATAAAGTATTATACGGGGTGTGTAAGCCCTACATGATAAAGTATTACGCGGGGTGTGTAAGCCCTAAATGAGTAAAGTATTACGCGGGGTGTGTAAGCCCTAAATGAGTAAAGTATTACGCGGGGTGTGTAAGCCCTAAATGAGTAAAGTATTATACGGGGTGTGTAAGCCCTACACGAACTAAGAATATACGGGGTGTGTAAGCCCTAAATGGATCAAAGATATTATACTGGGGGTGTAAGCCCAAAATGAATGAATACACCCGTAGGGTGGGTAAGTCCAACGTGGACGGGTACAAATGATAAATTGTGTAACCCTCTCGATGGGGTTGGGTTTAGACTAGGGGTGGGATAACCTCTCGATATTGCTATATGCAAGAATAGGCCAAGGGCTATACAAGGGGAATTGTTTTGAAATACAAATGGACCTACGGGTCGGCTATTTGACTTGGTATATATATTCTATACAAGTGATTTGAAATGGGGTAGCTGTAGGTTATGCCCATAATATAGTATCACCTTATTTTGAGGGTCTTGTGTTTGAAACATGAATTATATTCAGTATAGTTGTCATTGTACTTGTCAAATGCTTCCAAGTACTGACCTCCCCTTCACGGGGGAGGCCACCTCACAGTTTCAGGTAGAAGCTAGAGCTTGCTTCCTGTTCCCGTTGCTTCGGGTGATCCATGGAGAGAAGACGTGGTTCGTGCTTCTTCCAGTTCTATTTTGATATAAATAAAATAATGCTCATGGACTATTTTTAAATTATAAATGATTTGGGAGCCTGCGTGCTCATGTTCGCCCTGTGTGGCCTTTTACTTTTAAAAGTATTTGTATTCCGCTGCGTATATTTGAAATGCTTTATTTATGATTGTTTATGGATGTACTAGTGTGAATGGTATTCATGTACGCCTTGCATGGTTCGAGTAGGGTGAACTGCGGTTGCCTTAATCGGACTATGCGGCGGTTGTTAGCGCGTCCGGCTAGGCCGGGGCGTGACAATTAAATGGTATCAAAGCCTTAGTCCATAAACTTCATAATGAAGTTCCTCAAAAGTGTTTTCTTCAAAATGATTTTTGAAACCATGAGCATAAAAGTTTTGTGCTGAAAGAGCCTTTGGTACTTGAGTTGCAAAGTCTCTGATTGTTAAGACGGGCCCCTTAACAATTGGTATGGCAGTGATTTGAGCCAAGTGGTGTCTTAAGTACTTATCTGTCAGTTGACATTGAAGCGAGTCTGATGACTCATTCCAAAAATTTCTTTCAGAAATGCGAGGTGGAGGCATGATGACTAGGAATGATCGGATAGGGCGTGCACCGGGAGAAACTGGGCATGTCAACCGGGGGAACTCTAGGGTATCTAGAGGAAAAGGGAGAGGCCGAGGAGGCCATGGGATCCAAATGAGGGATAACGCACAGCTTGAGACCGAGTATAGGTCTTGGGAGTCCGAAGAAGACTCAACGTATAAACCCGAAACAGAACCTTCTGAAACCTCATATGATGAGGGTGATGATTTTATTAGTGAGGACAATGATGTCTCCTTGGATGGAATTAGTCAGGTATTTGAAAAATACCAACGTGAACGAGAACTAAGAAAGAAACAACGCCAAGAGAGGCGAGTTGGGCAAGTGGCTTCCAAGAGGGGAAGTCATGACGCGTGCTGGGCACATAGAGAGGGTACTAGAAATCCAAGTACCGAGAGTCCTTTTATAAGGGTCTCTAAATATCTTAAAGAGGCAAGGGCGCTCGGATGTAAACCGTTCGATGGAACGGGGGATATATCTGAGGCTGATGATTGGGTTAAGAGGCTTAATGAGGCAGCCAATGATATGCAATTGACGCCTAATCTAAAGATGAGAGTTGCCACTAGAATGTTGGAGGGATTGGCTTCAACATGGTGGGAGGGTGTCAAGGGGAAATACAACGGAGATGTCACGTGGGACAACTTTGAGCTTGAATTTTATAGACAATACTACTCTTCCTTTGAAGTAAATCAAAAGAGGAGGGAGTACACTACCATCAAACAAGGTGATGAGTACACCGTCAAACAATTGGAGCAAAAGTTTCGAGACTTGGCTAGATATCTTCCTGAATATGCAGGGAATGAGAACCGTATGGTCGACCACTTCTGGAACGCGTTGAATTTGGAAGTGCGTGAGAGGGCGGCGTACCAAAATAACATGACTTTTAATGAGGTGGTGACACGAGGCCTTATTGGGGAAGAATTATGGGAAGAAAGAAAGGCCAAAGATGCCGAGGAGGCTAGAAAGAGGATGTGGGAAATCAATGATTCCTATGATCAAAGCAAAAGACAAAATACCGGGGTGGAGAGAGGTTTTAAAATGCCTATGCCACCGTCAACGTACAATCAAGGGTCCGTGACCCAAGGAGTGAAATCCGTAAGTTCTAGGGTACGAAGATGTGATAATTGTGATAAGTACCACTATGGGACTTGTCGCGAACCAAAGAGGTGCTTCTTTTGTGGGGAGGCGGGACACATGAAGTTCCATTGTCCTCAACGGGGAAGTAACACTACTTCAGGAGCTAATGGCGGAACCGTGGGAGATATGAACCTAGCGGGGCCGTCTCAAGTGAGCACACCACGTAGGGGAGATAATGTGAGCAACATACACTCCGGGTACCAAAGAAGAACTCAACGATGAGTTCACACAAGGAAGGAGGCAAATTCTTGCATGAGCGCGTCCACCGTTACAGGTAATCCTTCTTAAAACTTTTTTCGAATGTATAGATAAGTTGTAAGTCCCAGGGTTGGGATGTTGGTCGGCCTAAGGCAAAACCGGCCAGATTAATCAAGAAAAACAAAGTGTATATTATTGAAAAATACAAAGGCCGGGCGGCTTTGGCTAACACCGGCCGGCATGTATATGAATTAAAGATCGAATTAAACTTCGGGGGAGGAAACCGGCCGACTTCCGGTGAAAACCGGCCGGCTTTCGGAAAGGAATAAACGAATTAAACTACGGCAGCAAACACCGGCCGGCTTTCATGGAAACCGGCCGGCTTACGGGAATTGGGATGTTCTGTAAACGCTCAAAACCGCCCGGCTTTGGCAAAGCCCGGCCGGTTGGAGGACAAATAAATCGAATTGACCTGCGGCAGAGAAAACCAGCCGGCTTTTGACGAAGACCGGCCGGCTTTTGGATTGAATAAGTTGAATTAAACTTCGGGGGATGAAAACCGGCCGGCTTTCACAGAAACCGGCCGGCTTTTGGATTAAATTTTGGGATTAAAGCTACGCTGCCAAACCCCGGCCGGCTTTCATGGAAACCGGCCGGCTTACGGGGAAGTTAACCGAACACTTGAGTTGGGTATGAAAATCGGGCGGTCTTCACGTAAACCGGACGGCTTTCGTCTGTTTTAACCTGAGCCATCTTTGGAGCATTGAAACGTAGCATTACAAAAGTGAGTGTGTCTTACATTGATTCGAGGTGTTGGGACACTAGAGTTGAACGGGAAGGATGGTAAAATCATCCTTAATGCGGAGACGTATTAAGCAAGTGTGAGAGGGACACTTGTAAACTGAAATGATATGACGGTCGATACACACTATTTCACAACGATAATTGTGAATGAAGGAAATTGAATGTAAGGTCTAATATCGTTGTGTATGATTGAACCCCATAGGGAATAACCGTGATAAAGAATTATTTGAGAAACATGGTGAAAAAGTTGGCTATTAAACGGGAGATTGAGAACTCGGGGAAAATAAGGGCACGGCCTACGCTCCGAGTTGTAATTGAGCATTTAGAGCTTGACGTAAGTAATTGTTAACGAGGAGTCTATGTAAGGCTTAAACAATGGGTGAGACCGGTGAATGACTATCACCGAGTAATATAGCTCGACACAAATAAGATCAATATGATGGTACTTGACACGCGAGGGCCTCTCTTGTAGCATTAGCTACCGGGCAAGTTTGGGGCCGCTTCCGCGTGAAGCGTGGTACGAGAGGAGACAGTTCACACTACTGTAAGGAAATGAAATTCGGGTCATGCTCCGGGCAGTCCTTAAGGGAGGACCCGAGGGGACTAAACCGATGTATCGACCATAGACCTAAGGCTCGTCAATGGTTTGTATCTTGACGAGGTATTGGAAGATGACATGAATTAGGGACTCGATTATCCTTTATCTACCCAACTAGTATGAAAATACTAGCCGGGAGGTAAATATGAATAATAGTAGGATTAACCCTAAGGAATTCGATTGTGAGACAGTGAACCTTAAGTAGTCTTAAGAGACGCTAAGGGGAACTTGTGCAAACTTTAAGTATATTAGGGGTAGGCCTTAAGGGATACCCAAGATAAAGTAAATATGAAATTGATCCTAGATGTAGGATTGACCTTCGGGTGTTTTTGGTAGCCCTTGAGGACATCCGGTTGAATTATGGTAATAAGTAAGAACCATGGCCCTTCCCGACTCTAGAGAGTGGGGTTGGATAGCATGGACTTGCAATGTGATCACGGGGCAGGGTGGAATCCGAACCGGAGACCGTACCAGGCTCCCGACAGCGGTAACACTTAAGATAGGACCCCGAATGGACCTTACCTTCCTACGGGATGATGTGTATGAGTCTAGGAGCGGGATGTTGGACTCCGGCCCGAGGACCCGATGAGGCCTCAGATGGCGGTGACAAGTCTCGTATGAATAATAAGACCTGCGGGTTGTGTCGTGCTAACGATGAATGAAATGAAATATGAACACAGGCCCACGGGCCAACCACATAACGGTGTGTGAGTAAGTTTTGCATCAGGGTATGCTGTCTAATATGCTAGGGAACCTTCAAGTCAAAGGTTAAAGAAAATTGTTATTAAGGACCTTGGGTGTGAATTGTCAGATTCACATGCCAAGGAACTAAACCCAAACTAGCTAGGGCCACTCGTAAATTCTAGAAAGAATTGACGCCCAAGTGGGAGGAACTTGTTATTCTGTAGTTAGATGGAGTAGCATCTAAATGAAATAAACCAAAAGAGTATGTGAGTATGAATGTAATGCCTAAGGGCAACAATGATACAAAGGTTAAGATATTTTATAAAAAGATCAAGTCAACGTAGAAACTTGGAATAGTGTGACATCGGTTAAAATGAAACTGCGACGTGAATTTCGGGGACGAAATTCCTGTTAAGGGGGGGTGAACTTGTAACACCGCTCCCAATTTAAACTTGGATTTATTAATCCATTGATACTAAAATCTGAGTGAAAGTACAAATACTAAATTCGATAAGGATAACTAGTTAATGTCATGAATATATATTCACTTTGAAAACTAGTTACAAGTATATCGATCATACTAGAAATGATTAATTGATTAAATTGATACCGATTAAATAAATTGTGAGTCGGACCCCAAACATGGGGAGGGACTAACTAATACATATTCTTGGACCTTGGTAAATTGAACAATGAGTCCAAGGATAAAGAAGTATGTGAAATATAATTGTTTGGGCCGAATAAAAGGTAAAGAAATAAGACGGGAGACTATTTGAGTCTACTTATTAATAATAGAAATATAAATGGGTTGAGCCCGAGATGTTGGAGAGGACTATCCAACACATTTTAGGACTGGCCTATTAAGGTCTACTAGCCTAAAATAATATAAATAAATGGATAAAAGTCATTTGGGTCGGACCAAGATAGACAGAGTAAACAAAGTGACATTCATTCCCAACTTACCGAAAATAGCGAGTATGAGGGTGAAGGGCTTCCTACACTTTAATTCGGTGTATCCAGTATAAAATATAACCCATAATAATGGGGGGATTAATTTATAGGTAGCTTTGGGCTAGATTAAATTAAAGTAGCAGTCCATGAACCGAGCCCGATAAAGTAGACCCAATTTCTAAAAATAGAAGATAAGAAGGGGGGGAGTCTCCTCATCCTCTCATTTGAGAGGTGATACGTAAGACATAAGGGAGAGGGGTCTTGAAGAGCTCCCTACACTCATCACAACATCAAGGAAGAAGAAAGCCAAGAAGAGGAGGAATCCAAGGCAAGAACTAGTCCTAGAAGTAAGAATCCCTTAACCATGGTTCTTGTTCTTCCAATTAATTTATTTTTCGTATATGATTTTATAGAAATCATATGATGGATTATAGGGAATGTTCTACACGTTTTAAAGTGTAGAAATATGATATAAAGTGTTGGTAATTAACTTAGAAGAGTTGTTGAATCGATAGGAATCGAAATCGCCGGAAACCGCCACTTCTAGGTGCTGTTTTCGTGCAGCAGAACCCGAAAGCCGGGCAGCTTTTGCAAAAGCCGGGCGGCTTTTGTCCTCTGCCAGCCAAGATGGATTCAGATCATTCCCGATTGAAGGTTTAACGACGGGGCTTCGATAGGCAACCTTGCTGGACATATTTAAGGTGAGGATGGCTGACTATATTGTCTATAACTCGTGAGTTGAGCATGAGATTACCTAAGTAATCAAATTATGATTTTGATGGAATTAAATGATATACTCCAATGTGAATAAATGTGTTGTTATGTGGTCATATAAATTGATACATGATATTACAAAGGTGAATAAGCAAAGGCATTATGCATGAGGGGAGGAATCCTTGAAATATATTAATTATTGAATTAATATAGAGGATTAGTATGATGTAGACAAATGTTGATAAATGTGTGATTCCATAAGATCTTAAAAGGGATATATGGATACCTATGTGGATAGGCAAAATGATTAAATGTGAAGTAAGGAATACTTGAGTTATTGACATGATCAAAGTGATATGAATCCGTAGTGATTAATTGTATGTGCTATCTATAGTATTGAATTAGATAGGCATGAACTTAGAATGAGTGATGGACTATGGTCACACTCAAAGGAAATGGTGGAGTCTACCTAGACTATATGAAGGCAGCCCGGGGAGTCTTGATGAAGACTAGCCCGAGGTTGATAGATTATGATTGCTCGTGTACAATGAGTATACGGGGATATATATACGGGGTGTGTAAGCCCTAACGAGATAAAGGATATTACGCGGGGTGTGTAAGCCCTACACGAATAAAGTATTACGCGGGGTGTGTAAGCCCTAATGAATAAAGTATTATACGGGGTGTGTAAGCCCTACATGATAAAGTATTACGCGGGGTGTGTAAGCCCTAAATGAGTAAAGTATTACGCGGGGTGTGTAAGCCCTAAATGAGTAAAGTATTACGCGGGGTGTGTAAGCCCTAAATGAGTAAAGTATTATACGGGGTGTGTAAGCCCTACACGAACTAAGAATATACGGGGTGTGTAAGCCCTAAATGGATCAAAGATATTATACTGGGGGTGTAAGCCCAAAATGAATGAATACACCCGTAGGGTGGGTAAGTCCAACGTGGACGGGTACAAATGATAAATTGTGTAACCCTCTCGATGGGGTTGGGTTTAGACTAGGGGTGGGATAACCTCTCGATATTGCTATATGCAAGAATAGGCCAAGGGCTATACAAGGGGAATTGTTTTGAAATACAAATGGACCTACGGGTCGGCTATTTGACTTGGTATATATATTCTATACAAGTGATTTGAAATGGGGTAGCTGTAGGTTATGCCCATAATATAGTATCACCTTATTTTGAGGGTCTTGTGTTTGAAACATGAATTATATTCAGTATAGTTGTCATTGTACTTGTCAAATGCTTCCAAGTACTGACCTCCCCTTCACGGGGGAGGCCACCTCACAGTTTCAGGTAGAAGCTAGAGCTTGCTTCCTGTTCCCGTTGCTTCGGGTGATCCATAGAGAGAAGACGTGGTTCGTGCTTCTTCCAGTTCTATTTTGATATAAATAAAATAATGCTCATGGACTATTTTTAAATTATAAATGATTTGGGAGCCTGCGTGCTCATGTTCGCCCTGTGTGGCCTTTTACTTTTAAAAGTATTTGTATTCCGCTGCGTATATTTGAAATGCTTTATTTATGATTGTTTATGGATGTACTAGTGTGAATGGTATTCATGTACGCCTTGCATGGTTCGAGTAGGGTGAACTGCGGTTGCCTTAATCGGACTATGCGGCGGTTGTTAGCGCGTCCGGCTAGGCCGGGGCGTGACAACGACGCTGTCATTGTGTTCAGTCATTCAAACTTGGATCGTGATAGTTTATCTTCTTCACACTTTCACTCCTAGGACTTCCATAGGAATGCTTAATGTCTTGACTCTTCACTTTGAAAATCTTTCCAGGATCAAATATCCAGATTTTCATTGATTCATGTGGTGGGAGTGAGGGAAAGAAATTATCGTTAAACATGGTTAACGGAAAATGTTTTGATCCCTCAATTTTGCTGAAGATTTCAAAAAAGTCATTATCTTTGTCAATTTTATGAGTTTCCCTCAAAGTTTTTAGAATTGTTGGGGGTACCTCAAAGGATGACAAGGATAGATATTTGACCTTGAAACTCGGTTCATCCTCTTCTTTGACTAGCTGGAGCTCCGCGTCTCTTTCTTCTTCTTCTACTTCTTCTGGATTTTGGGTCTCCTTTTGCATTTCCTTCTCATTTGTCAATGTGATTGCAAAAGTTTGCTGTTTAGGATCACATTCTATTTGAGAGGGAAGTTTTTCCGAATCCCTTGCTTCAAGCCTACTTACGGCTCCGGCTATTTGAATCATTTGAGTTTCCAAGTTTGAAATGCTAGACTTGGTCTCATTTTGGAATTGCACCATGTTGTTTTGCATGGTGGTCATGTTGGTAGCAATAGCCCGGACCATATCCTCTGTAGACATGTTAGAGTTGGAGAACGGATCATACCTCATGTGAGGTGCATCCCTTTCGTAACCAACATCATCAATTTGTTCAAGGTATTCATCTTGGAGCTTTGGGCAGAAATCCGTAAAATGCCTGTGAGACATGCAAATGTTGCATGTCTTGGCATCTTGAGCTTCCGAGTTTAAGATAAATCCCTTTATTAGAGAAGTCAAGAAGGAAATTTGACTCTCTAAGGATGATATGTTGGCATCCATATACTCATAACTCATGTAAGCTCAGAAAATAGAAGAGTAAGATTTTTTTTTTAATTTTTTTTTTTATTTTTATGAGATAAAATAAAAAGAAAAATAATTGCCTTTCCCCGGCAACGGCGCCAAATTTGACGTGCACTTTGTCGTGAGTGCACTCAAAGTAATTTCAACACTAACACTTATACGTAGTATAGGTGAAGTAGAGTTCGTATCCACAGGGAAAGGAATAATTCTTTTTTTATAGAACTAGTAAATAAAAGGGGGGGTTTAGGATTGAATGATTTAATTTAATTAAACAGAAAGATGAACAACTTAAATGTGATTTAATTCAAAGATAAAAAGGACTTGGCATTGCTACTTTCCACTTGTTGATATATTTCAGTCGATCATTGTTATATCTATAACTTATCTCCTCTCGAATACTCAATCGAGGAGTATATCCAATTCATCGAGGAAAGTTATTAACAACGACCGTTCATTAATAACCCTTACTATTAGTCAAGTATAGAACAACGCCATATACCGACTTGATAGTAGCATTTAATCTCTTAACTCCTTGATGAAATCAATTGAGATTGATAACCTCAACACAACGGTTTCAGTTTAACCAACAAAATTAATCCCTCTTAAGTTTATTAACCACGACCGTGCATTAATAAACCGAAGTTACTTACGTGTGAAACCATCAACGATTAACCATCGGTTCGTTGATCGTTTCTAGTAATAATTAATATATGAAACAAAACTAGTTGATCCTTTAAGTAATGTTCAAAATATTAATATGAAATATGAATAGGAATTAATTAATACTCAAGGAAGAATATTAAAGAAAATGAATTCTACTATAGTTGATATCAAGATGTTAACTAATTGTCATCTTAGTAACACTCCCCAATATTAACATAGAGGAAGGTATAGCTATTACTAAGACCAATGTCAAGATGTTAACTAATTGTCATCTTAGCAACACTCCCCAACATTGATATAGAAATAGTATTTAAAGGAAGAATTAATATTCAAGGAAAGAAGTTAAGAAAATAACTCACAACTTTAATAATCAACAAGCTTCAAGAGCAACACCAAGAAATGGAAGTTTAGCTCCTCATTTGGAGACTAAACATGCTAAAAAAAAATATAAAAGAAATACTATTCTAAGTTGAGCTTAAGAGTATGGAAGAAGGAGTGCTTAAAAGTGAAGGAAAATGGGGCTATTTATAGGTGTTTTGAAGGTGCTGCACCGGATACCCGGCCGGGTATTTGAGATACCCGACCGGGTATTTGTCAAAATCAAATATTTTGCCCACGATTTTGTGTTTTCTGCACGTCTTTTTGTCCGGGTCACTTCATACCCGACCGGGTAAAGGATATACCCGACCGGGTAAGTCACCAAATCACATTTCTTGCATGATTTCTTGTTCCCTTGCACTTTCCTTTGATCTTGTAAGATCCCTTCCATGATCCTTTGTTGATTCTTGATTGTTTCTTGCTCAAGATGATTCTAAATTAACTAAATTACAACAAACTAGAAAAATAAAATGATTGCACCTTAAATGTGCAATTACCACAACAACACACCATAAAAAGTAATTAAAAGTAAAAATATAAACACTCAAAAATCAATGCAATCAAAATAAATCGATACTAACACTTATACGTAGTATAGGTGAAGTAGAGTTCGTATCCACAGGGAAAGGAATAACTTTCTTTTTATATAAGTAGTAAGTAAAGGGGTTTTTTGATTTTGAGTGATTCAATTTAATTAAACACGAAAATGAACGAGTTATATGGGATTTAATTCAAAGATAAAAGTGACTTGGCATTGCTACTTTCCACTTGTTGATATATTTTAGTCGATCATTGTTATATCTATAACTTATCTCCTCTCGAATACTCAATCGAGGAGTATATCCAATTCATCGAGGATAGTTATTAACAACGACCGTTCATTAATAACCCTTACTATTAGTCAAGTATAGAACAACGCCATATACCGACTTGATAGTAGCATTTAATTTTTTAACTCCTTGATGAAATCAATTGAGATTGATAACCTTAACACAACGGTTTCGGTTTAACCAACAAAATTAATCCCTCTTAAGTTTATTAACCACGACCGTGCATTAATAAACCGAAGTTACTTACTTGTGAAACTATCAACGATTAACCATCGGTTCGTTGATCATTTCTAGTAATAATTAATATATGAAACAAAACTAG
The DNA here is from genome assembly GCA_945859915.1 of Cuscuta epithymum. NCBI lineage: Eukaryota > Viridiplantae > Streptophyta > Magnoliopsida > Solanales > Convolvulaceae > Cuscuta > Cuscuta epithymum. The sequence goes on along the minus strand of CAMAPF010000270.1, from coordinate 76,159 downwards.
TTGATCCTTTAAGTAATGTTCAAAATATTAATATGAAATATGAATAGGAATTAATTAATACTCAAGGAAGAATATTAAAGGGAATGAATCCTACTATAGTTAAATATCAAGATGTTAACTAATTGTCATCTTAGTAACACTCCCCGATATTAACATAGAGAAAGGAATAGCTATTACTAAGACCAATGTCAAGATGTTAACTAATTGTCATCTTAGTAACACTCCCCAACATTGATATAGAAATAGTATTTAAAGGAAGAATTAATATTCAAGGAAAAGAAGTTAAGAAAATAACTCACAACTTTAATAATCAACAAGCTTCAAGAGCAATACCAAGAAATGGAAGTTTAGCTCCTCATTTGGAGACTAAACATGCTAAAAGAAATATAAAGAAATGCTATTCTAAACTGAGCTTAAGAGTATATATGAATTGGTTTTTTGTTGTGAAGGAAAGGGGGTGTATTTATAGGCTTTTTGGGAGTGCAGCTCGGGTACTCGATCGAGTATATACAGATACTCGATCGAGTATGTGTAGAAATACCAGATTCGAGGTATACTCGATCGAGTATATGTTCATACTCGGTCGAGTATGTGTAGAAAGTGATATTCGAGCCATACTCGACCGATTTCGGGTTTAAACTCAAAGGCATACTCGATCGGGTATGTCGGTCTACCCGATCGAGTATAGACACTGAATCGTGGCCAAAATCTTCCCGGCATGTTCCTTTGTCTTCGGATCCGATCCGATTTGAAGTTTCAACCTTATACTCGATCGAGTATAGGTAATACTCGACCGAGTATAGACCAAAATCAGGATTTTCCCTTTTGTCTTGTGATTTTGCACCTTCCTTCCACTTTTGGGGTTCACCAACTGTCCTTTGAGTGATGGTAGACCTGTTTGAGCTCAGAATGACCCTAATCTAAACAAATTACAAGAATTCAACAAACTAAACTATTACACCAAAAGTGTGTAATTTCCGAAATACTAAACAACCAAAACTAGCTAAAAACGTAAACATACACACGGAAATTGCAAGTGTATCACTTGCATCCTGTGCGGCCCTTCCGGGGGACACAGGGGGCGCGGCTTCGGGGACGGCATTCTGCTGAGCGGCCACAGCATCGTGCGGCCGCCTAAAGATCTGCGCACCTCGCCGTTGGAAACGTCGTCCAACGGTGTTGATCCTTGGGGTTTCGTCTCCCCGCGGGATTTGGCGGGGAACCGATGGCGTGTGAGCCCTGGATGCAGCGATGCTGACCCTGGTTCGCCCTCCCGTTTCACGGGAGCCTGAACCCCCACCTAGCCGCTCATGGACTGAGGGCCGGTGGTCGCTGGATCCCGTCGTATCATCATACGACTGCATGCGGCGAATGGGAGAGAGGGGCGTTCGCTGGGTGCTTGCAGAGTACACCTGATCTTGGGCCTCCCGTTCGTCTGCCAAACGACGCATGGTGTCAGCGAGTTCCCGCATGAGGCGGGGATCCTGCCTGGCCTCAAGGGGAATGAGGTCAGTGATGCCCCCGTTTCCCCCGGAGGTCCATATCGTTGCGGACAGTTCCGAGTTCTGGCCGCGATTCCGGCGGCTTGACTCCAGACGCTCGGAGAGATCACGCTGGTTGTTGCTTCCTGACATCGTGTTTGCTGTAGGTAGATTTAGTAGCTGTTTGGGAGAGTTTCTGGAAACTTTTTGTTCAGTTTCCCACAGACGGCGCCAGTGTTGAGGTTTATTCCTTCAACCCTCGGGCCCAACACGTAAGCCCAAAGATTTCGAATGGAGTGTGTGTGAGTAAACTAGCCCAACAAGCAGATGATATGGATTAAAGAGAACAAGAAGTAGCAAGTAATTGATTAGGTATTATTATCTCTTAATAACTCCCTAATACAATACTCTTCGCTAAGGCTCCGTCGGCCGTTCGTCTTACAAGGCAGTAGAAGTGCTGCGAGTAAGACTGCTATAGCTAGAGTGCTAAGAATAGAAAGTTGCCAACCCTTTACAATGAAATAAATGCTTCTATTTATACCCACCAATGGGCAGGTGGCTGTACTGGCGTGGCAGCCTGTGGACCGCTGGTGCCCCAACTACCAAATCTTCAGCATTAAATGCACTTCCCGCCAGAATCTAGGTTTCCCGCCTAATCCGTGGGGACGTTCGTCCGCCCGGGAAGTGAGTTGGATCGCTCCAAGTGACCTTCAAGAGATACCGGCTGTTCGTCTCCTGGCCTTAACAGATACTCACCATGTGGACTGGGTTTCCTCCGATGACTATAGGCTTGCCATGGGGACGTTCGTCGTCATCCCTGGCGGCCCGTGTCCCTGCTCCTTGTTCCTGCATAGACGTTCGTCGGGATGAGCCGTTGGGCCTGAACTCCCAACCCCAGACGTTCGTCCATCATCAAGGAACATGGGCCTGTGGGCTGGCCTTGTGTTCTAACTGGACGTGCGTCTGGTAAGAGGGGGTTAGTGGGCCGGACCCCGGCTTGGGCCCTTAACCCAACACATAGATAATCGATAATACACTAAATATTATATTATACAAATTTAAAAAAAAAAGGTTAAAAAGTTAGACTTTTCTAATCTAGTCCAATACACTCCTAATACGTGAACTCTATAATTCCATATATATTACACACATGTTTATTAATTCTAATACTAGTAACAATTAATAGCAAACTTAAGTAACGCGTTGCTACAATAATATTAATAAGGACCTACTAAACTAAATGTACGTAGTATACGTTTACCACTGTAAGTCTGTAACTAAGAAGTATTATTCAACTCGGACTCCGCTAATAACCTTGGAGATAAACACTCAACTTCCAAAACTTGAGCTTGTAGGCCAATCGGATAAATTTTAAACGACCTAGAACCTTCACTCAGCAGCTATAAATAGGAGCCTTGCGATCAACCTTCGCTGCACAAAAAAAAAACCACGAACTGCAACCTGCGTTGCAGGGAGAAAACGAGAGAAAAAAAGTGAGAAAAAGAGAGAAGAAAGAAATATAAAAACGTGAGAGAGAGGGTGAACGTTTAGAAGAAGAAGAAAGGCCGATCATCTGGGAGTGCCAGGCCTTCGCGGGAGAAGGGAGAACGCAGGTCTCAACCGAACGTTGCTGGAGAAGGAAACTGCCGGAGTGCTGCGCCGCGCCACCACCTTGCTGCCGCCGTCTTAAGGAAGAGACTCTGACCGCCGTACCACCTTCCACCGACCACCGTTAAGGTAAGGCCGTACGTTCGTTCATGCGTAACCTCGTTTTTCCGGTGTTTCCATACGAAGAAGATGACAAAAAAAATGACACTAAACTGGTTTGGACGACTATCTAACCTATTATATGGACTTCGAAAATAAATAAAATAAGTACAACAATAATATAAAAAGGTGAACATGATCAATAATAACAAAAATATAACAGTGACAATGGATCGGTTATATACTTCTATATACATAATTGGATGATTAATGACAAGCAATTAACTGATTAGAATAAAGTAGAATTTGGACTATTTAAACTGCATCATCGGTTGAATTACTATAAAATGGACATTTGGATTATATTAAAGTACACTGCGAATATGAAAATAAAACAGATTATCATAATGTACTACATTTAGAGACTATGATAACGAACTGATTTGTTTTTATAACTGAACCTTTTATTTTGGGTCAACTTTATTAAAAAGAAACTTAGACTGAATTAATAAAAATGAATTGAGTAGGGCCGATTGTTATATCTGCTAAAAACTGAAGTTAATTGTTAAAAACTGAAGTTAATGATGGTGAGGATGTAATACTCTAATGATAAGCAATGGACCGATTAAATTAAAATGGAACTGTTATGATTGGACCGATTGAATTGTTATGACTGACTATTTGAAATAATGAAATACTTAGCTTGTATGGGAGTAAACAAACAGAGGAACATAATTTTCTTGACTCGTTATCTATGAACAGAACCAATGGTATACATTAAGTTAATGATTCGATAACGGATTAAATTAGAATTAATAGACTACACCGCTTAATCTCATATGGATAAATAATCAGGAATCGGGTAAAAATAGTAAAACAGAATAGCCTGGACTTGATTATATTAACGATCCAATAAAACAAATAAAACTATGAAAAACGTAGAATAATTTACTTATTGTGAAATTTTAAATAATAGAAGGACAGTTGGGAGAAGAAGCTGATAGGGAAGCTTGTTAGAAATATCGGGAATTTGAGGTAAGTCACATTGCAACCAAAATTATGTTTTTACCTCGTAAATAACTATTTACTTGATTTATGTGATGGTATGAATATTTTGATTGATGAATTACTTGTGAGCAAGTTGTATTTGTTGTGTTTTTGAGATACATCGGATTATGTGTATACGTAAGATATTTTGGGGAAAATATAAAGTTATGAATTTTAATCTTTGTGGTAAAATTTTGTCCAAGAGACATAAATGTGAAACTTTTGGAAAGTCAAGATAAAAGACTGTTTTCATAATTGGGGCACCACGGGAGAAATCCGTAGGTGTCGGGCCACCTTCACGTCCGTTAATGGTGAGGGAGGGTTATGACTACTACTACTTGAATTGAGAGGTGTAAAGCAAATTAAATAAATTTTGGAGGGTTCGGTAACCACCCCGAACAACTGGGCATTAGATCCCATTTATTAAAGCAGTAGTAGTAGTACCTATTCTCTTAAGGGTCTTTGAACCTAGAACTTAGGGAGTATATCCCATTTTTGAGTAGGGAGACGTTGACGTCAGAACTACTTAGACTTCATACTACTCGGAGGGCTTGGAATCTCTTTAGGGGGTGTGCACACTTAAGGTAGAAGTCTAGATTCTAATAGAGGAGATGAGGTACCGAGAGTAGATCGGAGTGACCGTACAAAACAACGGATCACTGGGCTCAAGAATCGAGATAACGCTTGAGCACCGCCCTTCTAATTAAATGATTAGGAGAATTAGCTATAAAGCTATTTTGAGGAAAAAAAATCAAATATTTTGGTACTTGGAGAATTATTCTTTGAAATACATACGAGAACTATTGAAGAAAATCTTTTAGAGATATTATTACTCTTTTTGAAATTATTGGAAACTCATTTTTGTATATACTATATACAAATACTTATTTTTAAACAAAACTATTATTTTACGGGGTTGGGTGGGACTTACTTAGCTCTAAAACTAATTTTTGTGTTATTTGTTCTTTTATTTTCTTATGTTACAGATGATGTGGTTTATGAAGATTGATGCACTGAGAGCGCTCCTAGAAGATTTTTAGAGTAGTCTCATTTAGAATGAACCTTGTTAGATTTCATGATTTCAAATGTTGAATTTAATAATTACTTTAGATACATTTACGGTGGATAGCCTTAGCATCCAGTCGGTTTAAGGCTGGGTGTGGCGGTAACCGCCCCTTTTCCTTGTTAGTATTTAATTCTGCTGCAAACAATTGAATGTTTTGAATAATTAATAAAAGTTTATTATTTCTTAAGTATTATTTTGGGAGGGAAATTTGGGGGTGTTACAATAGTGTTCGACTAGAACAATGGACCAAACCAAACCAAATCAGAAAATTCAATCTAATTAAAAAAAATCCATAAAATATTCATATTTATAATCCATATATCTAATGTTCTGTGTATTCAATAATAGCAATAACAATAACAATTACAATAAGAATATAAATAAGATGATATTAGTAATAATGAAGATAATAATAATAATAATAATAATAATAATAATAATAATAATAATAATAAAATGGTTTGGTCTGGTTTATTTCAGCCTGGTCTATTTTGGTATGATGTGGGATAGAAAACAATCCAAAAAACAATCTAATACCATCGAATCACCAAAAGAAAACATCCTAATACTCCGTATAATCGAATCACACGATACTTGGTGAGCGATATTATGTCTTGGATTTTTTTTTGGAATAATTATGTCTTGGAATTATGTACTCCATATAATGTAACAAATTTTCATTTATTTACGAAAACAACTCCGTAACGTATACTAGATTCGCACTTTTCCTTTACAAAATGAACTTTTAAGATTTCTTTATTTGACTAAAACTAAACTTGTCAAAACAACTTGCACAAAATAAAAAACCCTTTATTTAATATGAATCATTCCTATTATGTTATTTTATTTTACTTTAAGCACCATACGAAGTGTTCCCTCTTTCTTTACTTTTTCTATTCCATTTTTCACTTTTTATTCTTTCATTAAAAACCATTTTTTTGGAATATCATTAAAAACTATGTTGATAAAATTGAAATTGAATTAATGTTTTATTATGCACTGAAATTCATGAAATTCTGATCGAAACGGTTGGAATATAAAAAAGTCATATTTAAAATATACTTTATTAATAAAAATATAAGAAAATAGATCAAATAGATTTCTTCAGCAATTTCAGTCAGAAAAGTGAATCTGTGTTAACTTATACGCAGTATTCAATCATTATGACACGAAAAAATTCCACTAATATTACTTCTAGAAAAAGGGACAAAAATGTGACTTGATAACTTTTGGTTATTATAATTGTGTTCGAAAGTATTATGTTGTAGTGACTATGATGCAAATTTTGAATACAATTATAGTCACTAAAAGTTACCAAATGTCATTTTTGTCAATAACTTTTTTATGTGTAATATTTTAGGCAAAACGTCTTATTACATCGCTCTACGCGCAAAATCAAAAGTTACGTATCCGATAAAAAATGACCGATAAGATTGATAAGTTGAAAATATGGACTACAAATACTTTTATCTTAAAATTCCTATTTTGGTAATGACCTAGAATTATGTAATACTTAAAATAAGTTTAGAGTTAATTTTCTGACTGAAATGAATGAAGTTATTGTAGAGCATAATTTTATCTATTTTTCATACAAGCTTTAGTTTTTTTAACAGAATATATTTTAAACACTCCTTCCATCCTTATAACTTTGCCCAATTTGAGTCATATAATAAAAAAATAAAAAAGTGTGTGATTGAGATTTGTGCAGATGAGATGAAAGTATTAGTAACCACAAATTATCTATTTAAAAGAAAAAATTATAGTTAGTGGAACAAAATAGGAAAATTTGAAAAAATTAGAAGGGAAAATCATATTTCATTATAATTGCATGGTTAAATTTATAAATCTTTGTAAATTTAACACGGAATATCAAATATCAATTATATAGATTACCATTATTACTTTCTTAAACATGTGTCTTGTTTGGCGTGTTGTATGGAGTGCAGGACTAGTATATGGTTGATTGATTACAAGAAACGGTAGAAAAAGATTCCGCAAGTTTTGGTCACGAAAACTGTTAAAAAGTACTGTAAAAACTTGAGAGGCTAACATGCATCAGATGCATGGTAGATGCGAAATTTACCATGTTAAGTAACTAATAATTAAACCGTGGTAAAAAAAAATGGGGCGCGGCCGTGCGGGTCATTACCCAACCCGAAACCCCATCCTACACTGCCCGTTAATAAGAAGACAGGCCCACTTTCTCCGTGAGAGCCAGAGGCCAGAGCAGCTTTAAGATAACGCCGCAGACAAACGCCGTGAGATGCTAGTCCAATAGGAATCCCGCAACGCATAACGGCCTCTAAATCCCCGCCTTTATTAGTTGTCCGCTTGTCCCCCCATCGCCTTCTTGTACACCGGCCACTCCCAGTCATCGGAAATCGCACCGGCTATTACCCGTAGCCAGGTTAGAATCTTACCTCGGTTAACTTTTTTTTATCACCGTTTTGACCCCCTCTCTTCCATCTCTCATGTCCTAACGCTACAAAGCCCATCCCGTTGGAGACATACAAAATCGCTGATATAGAGAGAGAGAGAAGAAGAGGAGGAGGAAGAAGTGCGACGGGGTCTAGAGTGAGAAAGTTGTTGAATCTAGATTTCCGTTTGCTTTAAGTGGCTCTGAGCTTTCTCCGGTGGAGAGCCGATTCAGAGGGAGCGTGTTTGGAGGATGTCAGATCTGTAGTTTACTCAATTGTATGCTTTCTCTTCGGAAATGACTACTGCGGAAGCTTCGCTCAAAGGATACACTGAGCCGAATGATGTTGGAGCTCGTGGCAGCTCCTGCGCCGGAAAAGGTGAATCTGGCGGCTTTTGTTTGTTGTTTTTGTGTTTCATGCTGATTACTGTTTATAGACTCAACATGCTCTGTTTTTTTTTTTTGAGATTTAGTTGATGCTGAGACAGCGTTGTACACCGAGCTATGGCGGGCTTGTGCTGGGCCGCTGGTAACGGTGCCGCGAGAGGGTGACCTGGTGTTCTATTTTCCGCAAGGTCATATTGAACAGGTTGGTTTGACAACAGTGAATCATTTATGAGCTCAGATTTTTTGCATTTTCCCATACGATGGTTTCCTTCTGTCACTTTTTTGTGTGTGTATGTCTTTTATAAAGTTTATGTGCTTGATTTGCTTTATGTAGCTACTGTGCAGCACTGTTCCGAGAATTTAGTATTGCTATTTTAACGAGTTTGTTTCATAGGTTGAGGCATCAACTAATCAAGTGGCAGATCAGCAGATGCCTATGTATAATCTTCCTTCCAAGATCCTGTGCCGCGTGTTTAATGTCAAACTGAAGGTAATTGCTTGTTAATACCGATGATCTATCGGTTTTATCCTAAGAATTTTAAAAGGTGTTGTTTAATTATGTAAAATTTTAGGTGAGTTGTTTTAAAAAGCACTAAACAAGAGGCATGTGCACAATTAGGAAATCTCCTATTTTATCCTAAAATAGAACTCATTTAACAGTCTTAATTAATAAAGGAATATAAGAAGTTAACTCTTCTTTTTCTCGAGAGTGAAAAATCATTTTAATAAAAATGATAGTCCTACTTGAAGAAATGTGTTAAGATTTTAGTTTCATTTATGAGATTTTCTTAAAATTATACTCCGTATCATGTATCTGCTTTCTCTTAAGCATCATTAATGTCTATACCATACACAAACTCATAACCTTTGAATGTCTAGGCTGAGCCAGATACAGATGAAGTTTATGCCCAAGTGACTCTGATGCCAGAATTAGATGTATGTTTATTCACCACCGAAGGAGCAAATTCAATTTTGTGATATTTTGAAAATTTGATGGTTGGTGTTTAGCTTATTTATACAGTCATTGATTTGGTTTAATGGCAGCTCGATGAGAATGCAGCTAAGAAGGAATCCATGCCTCCTCCTCCGCCACGCTTTCATGTACACTCCTTCTGTAAGACTCTTACGGCTTCAGATACAAGCACTCATGGTGGATTTTCAGTACTGAGACGACATGCTGATGAATGTCTTCCCCCACTGGTTAGAAGGATTTGTTTATTCCATAATCAAGTATATGGATATTTTGTCTGCACATAATCTGTTTTGAGATACTAGTGACCTAAGTTACTCTCTTTGGTTTGGGATATAGGACATGTCCCGGCAGCCTCCAACACAGGAGTTGGTGGCCAAAGATTTGCACGGGAACGAGTGGCGTTTCAGACATATATTTCGCGGTACAATTCCATAATATGTTCTTATTAATAATCACTCGTCTTCTTTATCCTTGACAATTGGCATCAAATAGTACTATGCGCAATTAATAATTCATCTCAGACTGAATACATCTGCTGCTAGTGTAAATATGGAAATACAAATCAACATTGATATGGTTAAAAATAGCAGGATCTCAGAAAAGTGTGACATTTAGAGTACCGTTAAACAGATTACAGATTTACTAGGCATGTGCATAAATATATATTAATTACTGCTCCTCTGTGCCCCCAAAAAGAGTTCTCTTTGAAAACCCATTTTTTTTGTGCTTATAAAACAACAACATCCAAGCCTTATTCCCAAAAGAATTAAGCTACTATTAATTTATTGTATTTTTTTCTTCAATAAAGCATTCCAAACAAATTGACTATGTAATGTTAGTCAAATCACAAATAGATTTTAAAATATAGCTAGAATTGATAATTTCCAATAGTAGTTAGGTTGTACCTTACCCTTTAAAAAGTTGTACCTTTGGCTGTCTCTTGTAACCTGAAGAGTCTCTGCTTTCCTTCCTATGATTGATACTAATGCTGTCAACTTAATGCAGGCCAGCCCCGGAGACATCTTCTCCAAAGTGGTTGGAGTGTATTTGTTAGTTCAAAAAGGCTCGTTGCTGGGGATGCCTTCATATTTTTGCGGTTGGTGATCTTTTTTATTTATCGAAAGCATTCTAAATGTAACTTAATATCACCATGCTGCTTAATATCACCATGCTGCTTGCATAGATGATACATGTACTACAGGTATCCAAAATGTAATCTAATATTATGAAAATTTCAATTCTTCAGAGGCGAGAACGGGGAGCTTCGTGTTGGGGTTAGGCGTGCCATGAGGCATCAGAGCAATGCACCGTCATCTGTTATATCCAGCCATAGCATGCATCTTGGTGTACTTGCAACAGCATGGCATGCCATTCAGACTAAAACCCTCTTTACAGTGTATTATAAACCAAGGTATGTAACTGAAGATTCCATTTCTTGTGTATGCAGGGAGACGGATTTAGCATTAATGTGTATTTTTGTGTGTGTATTACAGAACAAGTCCTGCTGAATTTATAATTCCATATGACCAATATGTGGAGTCTGTTAAAAGCAACTACACTATAGGGATGAGGTTCAAAATGAGGTTTGAAGGGGAAGAAGCTCCTGAGCAGAGGTATGTGTATTTTTAGGTCAGATGTTGCTGCTTTCTTTTAATTTCAGGACTAACATATAAAACACTGTGCTATGTGGGGGATGTAACTTCCCAACGTTGCAGGTTTACTGGAACTATTGTTGGTATTGAAGACGGTGATCTTCAAAGGTGGCCAGAATCCAAATGGAGATGTCTGAAGGTGATAATAATGTGTAGCATCTCTTCTAGTGTATTGTTGTTTGTTAATTATTTTTTATTCTCTATACTAATAGAAGATTATTTCGCATTCAATAATTAATGATTTAAGGTGCGTTGGGATGAAACTTCTTCTGTTCCTAGGCCAGACCGGGTTTCACCTTGGAACATAGAGCCTGCTCTTACTCCTCCCGCACTCAATCCAGTTCCTGTCCCTAGACCGAAAAGGCCACGGTCAAATGTTTTGCCTTCTTCTCCTGACTCGTCTGTTCTAACAAGAGAAGGTGCATAATCTTACTCTCTAATATTACACTGGGTTAATTAAATCTGTCCCTCCTGAGGTTTGGTCAAATTACCTAATGACTTTTCATTTCAAAAAATAACTTCATGATAAATCATATTTTTTCGCAAATTGAACGCTTTTAGTACTGGTTGGTTATAGAATATGATGATATTACCAAGAGTTTTGCACATTCATATTGACTTAGGTTGTTTTTAATGAATTTATGTGCTTAAACATTTAAATCTTTCACCAAAAACGAGTCATAGGGAGTTAGGGACAACTATTGAGGGCAATTTAGTTTTGACACGTGCAGTTCCTACTAACATCGTTACACATCCTATCATCATTCACCCTCATTTTGTGAAAAATATGTCTAGTAAAGGGGCATTTGCCATTTTTAGTAACCTTTAGAGTAATTGGTTTATTTAGTCAAACCTGGAGGAAGGTAGATATGATTAAACACTATTTGAGCTAATTGAATGTTATTTACATATATAGGTTCATCCAGGCTATGTGCAGCAGACCATTCACATGCGAATATGTTCTCAAGGGTCTTGCAAGGTCAAGAGCTATCGACCATGAGAGGCACATGTGCAGAGAGTAATGACTCAAGTTCAGCTGAAAAGCCACCGGTATGGCCTTTGTCGTCTCTTGATGATGAAAAGGGTGACGTTCTTTCCAGATCCTTCATAGGGAGATCTGAGCCGTCATTTACAGATCTATTGTCGGGTTTTGGGACACAAATCAACCCTTCTTGTGGATTTTCCTTACATCCCCCTGGGATGGATCAATCATCTGCTTACGTTGGTTTGACAAAGAGACAAAAACCGTGGGCTGTCATGTCTTCTGGCCTGTCCCTTAATTTGATGGATTCTGGCATTAAACCCCATAGTCAGGTTTCTGACAGTCCTTATCCAGCAAGAGGAGACTCTATCTATGGTGGACCCACCGTTGAGAACCAGCAAGGGAACTGGTTGGGGGGTCGTCACACACTACCTTACCTGAGAATGCCCCCTACACCAATGATGGTTGTGAAGCCACAAGATGGTAACTGCAAACTCTTTGGGATACCCCTCATAAGCAACCCTCATACTACTGATCCTGCCCAAAACTTGCATATTGGTATACAATCTCATCAACCCAACACAATTGAGTCTGATCAAAGGTTGGAGCAATCAAATGGCTTTAAAATGGCAGATGATGAGGTGGCTGTCAACGAGGAGGAGAAACTTTTTAAAGATCGGGAGCGGAAAGTTCACTCTGGATCAACAAGGAGTTGCACCAAGGTTCCAATATTTATCTTATAACATGCTCCCTCTGGCCCAAAATAGAACTTATGTTCAAAAATTATCTTTTTCCCATAGAAAGAGATACATAAAAAGCCTGGTTAATTTTACTCTGTGTGATTTTTCAAAACAAATAAGTATCCCTAAAAGCTCAATTTGCTAAATTTAGCTTAACAAATAAATAAATTCAAAGATATACTCGCCCATCACCAAACAAGCTCACCTTCTGACTTTTGTAGTCAAAATTCATCAATTTTGTTGCCTCATTTTTGTATCTATTAATTTATAGCTTGAAAAATGCTACTATCTCTGTCCCATTTGATGTGTCTTGTTTTGGTTTGGCACAATTATTAATAAAGTGGTTGAAAAATAAAAGTTGTGGTTAAGGTTTGAGTACAATAAAGTGAAATGGTGTGGACCACATATTTCTTTCCAAAATATTTCTTTCCAAAATAGGTAATATGACACTTATTTTGAGACAAACCAAAATGGAAGGATAGGTAAAGTGGGACAGGAGGGAGTATTAAACAATTTGTTTTAATAACTAAATTACTAAATAATAATCCATTATAGGTTTTATTAGTGTATATAATTGAAAATAATTTACAAGGGCAATACAATAATACCTTACCAAAAACTTAATGTTGTATCATGAAACATTTTTTGGGGAGTTTCACAGTTCTATCAAACAGATGTTGAAATTTTGCAAATGTTATCTTCTTTGAGTTCTTTGATGTCATGTATCGATTCATGTTAGCCGACCTCAAAATCTTTTGGGGCCTTAAATCTTTTGGGACCAAGGCTTGGATGTTGTTGTTATTATCTTCTTTGAGTTCAGATTAAAGAACTGGGCACTGCCATTGGTAGGTCTGTAAAATAGTTTACAAGAGTTAGTACATGACAAAAGTTATAATGTTGTACCACATTTCTGAGCCCGTTTGGTAGCACGAAAATTGGCTGTTTTGGCTGATTTTGCTGAAATTTATGAAGTTCTGGCTGAAGTGGCTGCATCAGCTTATTCTGCTGATTTAAGAAAAATTATTTTTAAAATATATTTTATTAATAAAATAAAGAAAAATTTATATGTAAAAATAGCTAAAATAGTCATCTACAGTAACTTCAGCCAATACAGCCAGAAAAGTAACTCCAACCTTACTTTTTCTGCATATTACACAATTCAGCACGCGAAAACAAAAGTTATGTGTTTGGTGAAAAAGTTGACTGATAAGTCTGATAAGCCAAAAAACAGAGTTGCCAAATGGCCTCTCTATCAAACAGAATTTGAAAATGTTGCAAATATTACTTCTTTGATTTCAGGTTCATAAACAGGGCACTGCCCTTGGTAGGTCTGTAGATCTTACCAAGTTCAACAATTACGACGAATTGCTTGCTGAACTTGACCAGCTGTTTGATTTTAATGGTGAACTTAAGACGCTGAATAAGAACTGGATGGTTGTATACACAGATGACGAGGGTGATATGATGCTTGTGGGAGATGATCCGTGGCAGTACGTGACCTTTCTCTATTCATGTTTACATGATACCTCCCATCTATACATTAATACAAGTCACTTTTGATAAAATTACACAGGCTAGTAATTGTAATTAAAGATATAAAGTACTATGTGCCTCATACTATCAATACTACCATCATTAGCAAACAAAACAAAACATTGAAATATAAGTTTAGATTTATCAAGCTAAAGTTTAAAATCAGAACTGATTTATTTTGCTAAAAAAAGAAGTTTGAATAATCTTTTTAATACAAAAACACAAGTCTCTAATTCCGAGAAAATAACAGAAAAGATGATTTAATGCTTAATTGAAATGGTAAAATGCCTTTGTGATAAGGAGGGCTACTAATACATTCTAGTTTGTGACTTGTATCAAGAGGACCTCAAGGGAGTGGACCCAAGGTAGGCAACTCCTTTTACTTCATTTTAATTCCGTTTCTTTCGTTGAAACAGGGAGTTTTGTGGAATGGTTCACAAAATCTACATCTACACAAAAGAAGAAGTACAAAGGATGAACCCAGGGACTCTGAATTCAAAAGGAGAAGACACGTCATCCGTCGCAGAAGGATTGGACACTAGGGAAGTGAAGAGTTCACATATCCCTTCAGCATCCAGTGCTGAGGATTGTTAACTCCTTCAAATCTAATATATTTATTATATAGGTAAAGTATATGAGGAATATAATCATTAAGTTGTGCTAATTTTGAAGAATTCCTATGATTTTTTTTTAATATAATGTGGGGTGGATATGCTTTCTCTACTTGGTTGACCAAGCACGACCAATCCAATTATCCAACCATCAGATCAGCATGGGCCCCACAATCTAGCAATTGACTGCTTTTGATCTCTTTTGTTCAGAAGAGAAAGACGGTCCAGATGATCCGGGAAATTTAATAATCTATTACTCCGTACTTGACCTGGTCCTCTAGTCCTCTGCTATGTACTTCGGACCCAACTTAGAACTTGTATAAATGCCGTTTTCTGCTTATTAAATATAGGCCCACGATAAACCCTTAGAGAATGAAGTAATCTTGAAAACTAAATTGAATCTTAAACATGATGACCAAGTTGAGTAATGAATGATGCTGCAGTTGGGTCAAAAACTCTTCTTTGAATCATGGATTTAGCTCCCGTTGGTCTTTGTCCATCCCAAACCCGGTCAACATTCAGGGGTCCTTTGAATAATTGGTGTCCAGAATTCTAACATGATTTCATGCTATGTTGCCATCTTTTGTACAAGAATTTAGTGTGATTTGTTGGTATGAATGGCCACAGGTTCTTTGGAGCAAGAGTAAGGGAGAGGAAGAAGACCATTGCTGTCCACTGTTGATTTTTTGGGGATATACTTGGAATATCATAAGAATGCATATGAGTGGGAATCCCTTGAACTTCTGGTCCACCCTCTCTATGTGGATTGCAATTTTGGACTGCTTTCTCGGAGCCTTTTATTATTATATTATTAATATTAATTAATATTATGATTATAATTATTATTATATATGTATATGGTGGCCTATTTATATATACACATATATAACTATGCACATACTATATCGAAAGTAGGCGTATAACCTTTGCTCGCTCGGAAAGTTCCACATGTACATAGCCAAAATCACGGGTGGTCAGATCTCCTCGTCAGCCAGGTTGAAACTTGAAAGTAATGCTAGGCAAGTAGAAGAAGATTAACACTCCAGATTTGTATTCGATTTGGTGGGTGGTGTCTTTAAGATCAGAGCTTATTTCATCAATCAATTAATGTGTTGTATAGTTTATACGATGATGAGTCAATAGACTCGATACATTAAATTGTCTCGTGCTTTTGTTCCCCTCAAATCTTGTCGGTGGGAGGGTGCAAGCTGTCATGTACTTTTTTGTTGCTTCTAATTAATGTTATTCGAGTGTCCGTTGATTTTTGTTTACATTTTTTCTTCAACGAAAAAAAAAGCGCGATGTACATTTTGAAGCAACGAAATTATAAGCGATGTAATGTGCGAGATTAATTATCAAAAGGGAAAGTTCCTGAAATGGGACCAAAAACGTTTGTAAATTCCAAAATAAGACTGTCATGTTTTTATTCTCAAAATAGGAGTAATTATTGCCAAGTTTGGAAAATATTGCCATGTTTAAAGTCTGGTACTGTCAAAACATGACAGTAATTAGTCCCATTTTGGGAATTAAAAACATAGCAATATCATTTTGGAATTTACAAAATTTTTAGTCCTATTTAGGGTAAATTCTCTTATTAGAAGCGGTTTTAACCCTAATATTACTAAATAAAAACTTACGAGATATATATGACTATTCTAAAAAAATTTGAAAAAGAGATTTACATGACTTTGATTAGTTACCCTTCTTTCACCCGGTGATAGTTACCAATATTTTTTCTTGGTGGTATTACCAAATTTGATAGTGACAGTTACTTGATCTCTGGTGATCACCGCCGGTCGGTCACCACTAGTGGGGTGGACTCGGACCGGGCGGCCCGAACCGGAACCGGCCCGGTCACTGTTTGAACCGGCCCGGCCCGGCGGGCTGGCCCATGGGCGGTTAGGGTCGACCCGGCCCGGTGGCTACCGGTTCCGGGCTCGGGCCTTCATTTTGGTGAACCGACCCGGTCCGGGCCGGATTTAATTTTTTTTTTTGTGGAAATATTCCGTTAAGTCTTCCTTTTCTAATTACATTTCATTTATGTCATCTCAGAATTTACTTTTCATTATAGACTTTTCCATTTTCACTTTCATCTTTCCTATTTCATAAATGACCTAATTCCTAATTCAAAACCAGAGATCGATCTACATATCCTCATTCCTCACAACCTGTCAAACTGAAGCACAGAGATGCGTGTGGCTCTTCTCCTCCGGCCCAGCTCCAGCTGCGCCTCTGGCCCCGGCGGCTTCGCCCACCGCTCTTAACTTTTCCTTCTGTGATATGCGGATTTGCTCTCTGCCGGTCGCCCTTTGTCCTGTGCGTCTCCGCTGTCCGCCTGTGCATGCTTGGCAACTCTCTGCTTGCTGAATCGAGGCCTAATTGCGTGTTGATTTCCGATTTGCAAGTATGCCTTTGAGATTTTCAACACTTTACTTTCACTTTTTTTTTATATAATTCATATAGTTAATTTTTATTTCTAATTTCCGGTCTGTCTTAATTTTACTTTCTACATTACTTTCTAATTTCCGATTTCTGATTTGCAGGAAAGCCTTTTAGTGTAGTCTAACTGCTATTTTATATTTTTAGTCATCTTGATTGCTTGAATTGCTTGCTACCGGTGTGATTTTATTTTTTTTCCTTTAGCCAATCTGCATGTGTACAGATGTACAATTACATTAGTATTAATGTGAATTCTGCTCTTGATTTTCACATATTCTCATTAGCTGGCGCAGTATAACACTATTAATTTCATTGTGAATTTGAGTTTGAAAAAAACACGCATTGAATCAGTGCATTTGAATCGTGTGAATTTGTTAATTTTTTTGTTTGTTTACTTTATGTTATTGTTGGGTTTGGAGATATATAGGATTGCGGTGGATGTACCTTCACAGTATCAATAAGCACAAGTTGCTCTTATCCTTTACGAATGGAAGACCAAATCAGTCTTACCTTTGGTGAAGCTTATGGCAATCAGGTTAAAACTTACTCCTCTCATAAGGGAGAATATGAGACTTTGGAGATAAAGTCCAATAAACATTGTTGTAGTGTTGCTTCTTCTGAGGTTTAGAAAAAGAAAGGGAGAACCTGCAACATGTTTGTGATGTATTTGATGAACCTATATCTATTTGGTCTTGCTAGGATGTGCTTTTTGAAAAGTGGTATATGAGGCTTTGATGCTCTTGAAATACACAGCTTTCAAGGGTGTTAGACTTAATGTGTGAGACTTAAATTTATAGTTCCAGATGTTAAGTTTATTCTAAAGCAGATGCTAAATTTATAGAACAATGATTCATTAAAAGATGCTCAAGGACTTCCGGATGTTAAATTTATTCTAAAGCAGTTAATTAAAGATGTTTTTTATCAGGTGGAAGCACATATATAGATCAGGTCATCTTATTCCTTGCTTATGGATTGATGATCAGTATGATTTGGCTTCATTTTGGCTAGCGAAACTTTGTGAGAGGTTAGACTTTGTGGTTATAAATATTACTAATGCAGCATATTATAGGTTGTTTTTTGTAGTAGCTTCATTTTTTATTGCAAACTTTGCGGAGATTTGTTACAAGAAAAGGGAAACTAATAGTTAATCACTTTTAACAGTCTGGTCATAGGCTCATAGCAATCGTATTCTTGCTTTTTACAGTTGTAAGAATTCTATACTTCCAAGTGTCGAAGTGAATTGTTATAGAAAATTAGTATGCTACAGTTGCTTATTTTATTGTCATTTTGTAGTAATTGTGTTTTTATTGCAGATGCATAAAAGGAAAAGAAGCACATGAAGTTGGTGATAAGATTAGGAGGATCAATGAGGAAAAGAACACGAGAGAGACAAATCTGAGGAATTATGTGTTAAGATGTACAAAAAGAAAATATGATAAGAAGCAAAGCCAAATAACATACTCGATAAATGTAATAAATTGAATTATATATTTATTGTGATAGTTTTATATGTTATCTTTAGTTGCTTTTTGTTGCATTATATTTGTTTCTTTTTGTTGCATTGTGTTTCTTGTTGTTGCCTTTTGTTGCATTCTGTTTCTTGTTGCATTTTGTTGCTTATTGTTGTTTATAGTTGAATTTGATTTTAGTTGTTTATTTAGGTTCCTGATTATATATCTTTGATTGATACTTCTTTGGAATAAAAACTCAATAGTAATGATAAAAAAAACAATCAGAAACAAAAATAAACATATAGAAACAAAAAGAAACAACATGCGACAAAAAATAACAATAAAATGGTAATAAGAATTAAACTTTGTAGCCCCTTACAAAATTATTAAACATCATTCTTTGTAATATTTCAACTTTTTTTTTTTTTTTACTATTTTAGAGTTTGGAATTATTACCTTTTCTGAAAATTTTAATACTTTTTACCTTTTTTTTTCTATTTTTTATTATTATTATATATATATATATATATATTAGTTTTATTCTTCTTTTTGGTTTTAAATTTTTTCCCATAAATGGTGTTTATTTTACGTTTGTTAAGTTTTGTGATCTTTTTCATTGTTTCAGCATTTTTATAATTTTATATATCTTTGCTTTCTAAAAAAATGTATTATCTTTCCCCAGTAATATTTGAACATTTTCCCCTAAGTAATTCTTCAGCTTTGTCTTATATTTTAGAATTACAATCACAAGAAATAATAATCTTACTACTCTGTATTTTAAGCTTTTATAGATTTGAAAATATACATATTTTTAAATATTTTGCTTTATTGTAATCATTTTTACATTTATTTCAGCTCATGAAATTTTCAAAATCTACAAATTTTCAAATGTTCCAAAATACTCCATATTTTGCAATTGAGCAATTTTCATCCAACTTATTCAACCAAGTGGTATACGGCTAAGGGAGTGATTTTGTTTGCTTAAAAAAGCACTTTGGAGCTTTTAGATTAAAAAAAGTCAAAATAAGTGTTTGTTAACCCAACTTTGGCTTAAAAAAGTGCTTTAAAGCCAAAAGCTGGAAGTTGGGGTAAGGTAGCTTTTAACTGCTTCTTGGTTTTCCTGTAAATTATTCCAACTTTAGGGATGATTATTATGATAGATATAATCCCCAAAGTCCAGAATACCCCTTATCTTTTGGCAACGACCAGCTCCTGACGTCTCTTCCTGACCTCCATCTTGCTGGTGCGTCACTTCCAAGAAAACAAGAAAACCAGGTGGCTGCTCAATAACATTTGAAGAACCCTCAAGCAAAGAACAATTTGTCTAAAACAAATATATTTATAATATATATTTATATGTATTCAGAGGAGGAAGACGATCGAGTTCGTATCTATTTAAAAGGTAAGAACTCTGCCCGCACAAAGCCACTCGCAAATTGGAGACGAACGATTCAGAGGAGCTAGTTGAACAAATCTCCGCCTCTTCCTTTTCAATTTGTCAATTTTTGTTATAAGGGTATTTTTGTATTTTGATGAATTATTACATAAAAATCACTTTTCTATCACCTACTTTTACTATAAATCACTTTTCCAAAAATCTCTTAAAAAAATCACTTTTGAAAAGCACAAGCAATCGCAAACACTCCCTAAGTTAACATACATGGTTAAGTGTCGGTACTGTCGTAAGAAGACTTAAAGCTATTCTTGAAAAGACATAATTGCTTAGTCTATTTTTGAAATAAACTTTCAAAAGTGAAAATAGTGATATTACTTTTGGTTTTTGGTCTACTTGTGAAAAATTCCCTTTTTTTTTTGAATTTTTTTAAGTTTTTGGGTTGGATTGGGTATTTTGGGCCATTTGAGGTGGTTTGGGGTTGAGGGGGAGGGTAGGGGGTTGATTAGGAAAACCCAAAAAAAAAATTATATAGAACCGAACCGGGCCCGGCCCGGCCCGAACCGGACCCGGCCCGGCCCGAACCGGACCCGGGGGTTACCCGGGCCGGTTCCGGGTCTCCCCTACCTTGAACCGAGGCCCGGCCGGTTCAAGGCCCGAACCGAGTCCACCACTAGTGGTGGACCCAGGTAGGTTTCGGCCAGTCCCGGTTCTAATAAATTGGAGCCCGATACCGACCTGGATTGGTCTGGTATCAGTTCTGGTCCGGGTACTTGGACTGTTCATGGGCCGGTCCTCGGTCGTTTTTTTAATTACCTAACTTACACAAGAAGTGGTTGACATTAAAAATGAAATATAGATTTATTTTAAATATTAATTTTAATTGAGGATTAGAATAATTTAAAACATCAATTACATTTGTTAATCGTTGGAGTTCCCGCCAGAGTCGGTTTTCATGTCCTCCATGAAGTGGCGGTCGGGGTCGATGCAATGTTTTTGAAATATACGTCAGGCCTCAACTAAGGATGGACTGGGTCCGGGCGGTCCAACCCGGGACCGATTCAGAACTGACCTGGGTCCTGGGACATGTACTTTTTGTACCCGCACGGGACGGATTTCCTAGTTCCGATACCAGCCCGGTACCCGGATCGAGGGTTAACAGGGGCGGGTTTAGGGCTCGGTTTTCTGGGACTGGTCCGGTCCAGCCCGGACCTAGTCCGTGCCTAACGGCTAGATTTTCATGTTTTTTTTTTTTAAATTAAATGAATTAGGCTGGCATGTAGCCGTTGGGAACGGCTAGGGATAGACTGGGACGGGTCAGCCCGACCTGGGCCCAGCCCGGCCCGCTAATGTATAGGTTCGGTCCCAGCCCGGTGGCTATAAGGGCGGGCTTCGACCTCTTTTTTTTATTACACTATTTTTTTAATTTATTGCCCGGTCCCGTCCTGGAGCTCGGCCCGACGCGGTACTATTTAGGTCCGGTCCGATCTCGATACAAACCTGGGCCGGCACCGGGCCTCATTTTTTTTGGCTCAAGCACGCCCAGTCGCAACCTGGAGCCCGGCCCGAGCCAGTCCCGGTCCATCCCTAGGAACGGCTATATGGCCGTTGGGTGGTGGGGTTGGGCGGTTTGGGGGTGGGGGTAAAAAAACTATACATACATCTATTTTCTTTACATTTTCCTACAACTATTCTCCAATTCTTCTTACTCTCTGATACATCATGCATCTCAAACTCATAAGCCTTGAGATTTGAGATCAGCTTCTCTGTAGGGTAGGTTTTGATGTCCTTGCTTTCTTGAACAGCAATGACCTTCATCTTCCAGTATGGGGGCAGTGCTCTGAGAATCTTTAAGTTGACTTCTTTGACTGTGAGCTCCTTCCCGAGCTCAGAGATTTCACTTGTGAGAATCAGAAGTCTTGCATGCATCTCTTCAATGCATTCATCAGGCAGAAGCTTGAAATCATCAAACTTCTTTAGAGCAATGGTCAGTTTGTTATCTCTCTCCTGCTCATCTCCAGCACCTATGAGATCAAGTTTGTCCCATATTTCTTTGGCAGTTTGACACTTCTTGATTCTGTTGAAGTATCTGTTGTCAATAGCCTTGTAGAGGATGTCCTTGGCTATGTTGTCAAGGTTATATTGTCTCCTCTCTTCCTTAGTCCATTCTGATCTGGCCTTTTCAATCATCTCGGGCTGGGTGTTGCCAGTAGCATGTGCAGTGTTTACCTTCATGAATTTGGTGAAGGGTCCTTCCTCTAAAACTTCCCTCATTTCATCATGAAGTGCACAGAGATGTGCTTTCATCCTAATCTTCCAGTCATCATATTTCTGATCTGAAAACATGAGATGCTTTGCAAGAGAGTTATCCATAATAAGAATTAAAGAGGCTAAGAACAAGTGGATCTTTGTTCAAAGAGTAACCTAAGAGATTACAAGAACAAGGAGGCTCTGATACCACTTGTTGGTCCCGTTTAAGTAGGGAACAGTCTAGAGGGAGGGAGGGGGGGGGGGTGAATAGACTGTTCTGATTTTTCAGATTTTTCTCTAAGTCAAAACTGACTTATGAGAGGTGGTCCAAATCTGGTGACAGAGATGGTCGAGTTCTGGTGGCAGAACTGGACCTGGCAGCGGATTAAAGTCCTGTCAGGATAGCCTCTGGGAAACACTAAGGCAAATGCCTTTTTGCAAACTCTGAGAACAAGATCTGCTGAGCACAGATTCCAAGTTCTTGAGAATTAGACAGTTAAAATCCTAAGTGCAGAAATTAAGTGCGTTAAAGTAAACGACACCGGGGATTTTTATAGTGGTTTAAGGAACACCGCGTTCCTCTAGTCCACTGTTCCACTAAGCTTGTAAATCAACAGTTACAACGCCTTAGTCCCTAGAACTTAAGAAGCTCTCCACGTCTTCTTCAAGCCTAGTTGTCTCCTAGGATGCACTTCCTTACTTCCTCTAAGACTGGTCCTTTCACTGAGCTTCCCGGAAGTATACCCACTTCACTACTCCAGTTAATTGGACGCCCTTCTTTGCAGAAGATGTTTGAAAAACTGAGTTTTTCTCCAACTTGCTTCGTCACAATAGATTTGTTGATGAAGTTTTTGAAGTGTTGAAGAACTGGAGGAACTTTGCTCTTCGTTGGGGTTGTAGGATTTGAGTAAAATGATCTTCCCAACGTAAGCTTTTTCTTGTAGATGAATATGAAGTGTGAATCTCAAGAGAGCTTTTTGATATTGTAGAGAGCAAAAGTTATCCGGTTGTTCTTCGTCGTGTATCTTTTATACTAGGGTTGTCTTCCCGTTGGAGAAGGAGACAACTGCATTGAATGCGCGTACTGTGGAGTTGACTGGTTAGACCCACAAATTTGGCAGGTTGCTATTTTTGTATAATATTCTCCAGGAATCTCGGTCAATCATCTGCTATTACTCCACAGCGTATCAGGCTCATTAAATGAGCATTAAATGCTTTCCTTTTGTGAAATATCTTCTAGCCGTTAGGGAATTTCTCGTTAGTTACACGGCTGTTGAAAGTAGTATTGAATTCTTCTAAGTATTTGTCGAGGTCTGATAAGATTCTCTGATTGGCAGTTCTCAAGTCGGGTTCTGATGGCAACTCTGGTAGCAATCTGAGGGCAGCTTTGGTATGAACTCTGATGGCTTCTCTGAAGAGCAGCTCTGCTAGCAACTCTCATAGAGCAATTCTCCTAGCAACTCTGATCACAAGTACCAAGGGGGTCTCTGGCTTGTCGACTATGCTAATACTTACAAAGAAAAATTCTAATACATTAAATCTAATGGGGGTACACTAATGTTCTAATCTATCTAGCATCATCAAAATCTAAATACATTTATTCCTTACACCTAGTTCCGATACCAGCCCGGTACCCGGATCGAGGGTAAACAGGGGCGGGTTTAGGGCTCGGTTTTCTGGGACTGGTCCGGTCCAGCCCGGACCTAGTCCGTGCCTAACGGCTAGATTTTCATGTTTTTTTTTTAAATTAAATGAATTAGGCTGGCATGTAGCCGTTGGGAATGGCTAGGGATAGACTGGGACGGGTCAGCCCGACCTGGGCCCAGCCCGACCCGCTAATGTATAGGTTCGGTCCTAGCCCGGTGACTATAAGGGCGGGCTTCGACCTCTTTTTTTTATTGCACTATTTTTTTAATTTATTGCCCGGTCCCGTCCTGGAGCTCGGCCCGACCCGATACTATTTAGGTCCGGTTCGATCCCGATACAAACCTGGGCCGGCACCGGGCCTCAATTTTTTTGGCTCGAGCACGCCCAGTCGCAGCCTGGAGCCCGGCCCGAGCCGGTCCCGATCCATTCCTAGGAACGGCTATATGGCCGTTGGGTGGTGGGGTTGGGCGGTTTGGGGGTGGGGGTAAAAAAACTATACATACATCTATTTTCTTAACATTTTCCTACAACTATTCTCCAATTCTTCCTACTCTTTGATACTCACTATTCATCTTCATCTTCATCTTCTCTAATTCTCTCTACACAATTCTATAATCTTGAATTTACTTATATTAATATGTTTTATCTATTTAAATTACTTATATACTTATTATATCTACTTATTATATACTTATTATCTCTTTATATTTAGGGAAAAATAATTCAAATACCCCTAGCTTGGAAGGTGTGTGACATAAACACCCCAAATTTGCATATGTAATTTCAATATTCCGAACTTTATATAAAGAGTTATGGTAGCACCATGAACATATAATTTTCACCACAAAATTTTATGATCATAAAATATAAATTAATATATGACCATGGTGCTGAAGTAAGTTTTTATGTAAATTTGGGGTATTTAAATTACATATGTAAGTTTGAGGTATTTACCTCTCACCCCTTCAAAGTTTGGGGTATTTGAATTGTTTTTCCCTTATATTTACATATATTATATCCACTTATATACTTATTATTCACTTATTATATACTTATTATCTACTTATATTTACACATATTATATATAATTATTTATAAAGTATATATATTAAAGTATTAAATATTACACTTATTATAGTAGTATGGATGGGGTGACATATCTGTTGCTATTTATACCACAAGTGAGTAGGTGGAACGGGTAATGTGGCCGGTGCTAAATGGATGAAGTCCCAATCATAAAATCTTCCATATATGATGCATTAGTTGCGCTTCCCGTTGAGTTTCGCCTTCGGATCACATGCGAGGTGGTGTCGAGGTTTATTCCTAAGCGTCCAAAGGCACAACACAGTCCTTTGGGCTTCGTTGGACTTGCTTGGTTGAGTGGATTATTCTATGAGTTAAAGTATAAAGAAATGGTAAAGCATACAAAATATTAGAAGGCGCAGTGAATCCAACTCTATTCAAGCCTATACAATGATCACAACACTTATGCCAAACGACACTTCAACCCTCTAGATATAAGTTGAATTCTACTAAGAAACTAGAGAGATGTATAATGCTAAGAGTACAAAGTTGCTAACCATAAAATATTCCATATCTGATGCATTAAATGCGCTTCCAGCTAATTCTGATGTTTCTTGCCAACTACTTTGGGCTGTTCTTCCATGGGTAGCTACTGGATTTGGGAGAGAAACCCAAGTGGGGAGAACGTGTCGCACGGTCTTGCCCGAGCGTGGGTTCTGGGCGGTCATCTCGAGCTGGCAACATTCACGAATGGCCCGTATGTGACTTCATGTCGGTTCACACAACTGCTGCGTTTTGCGCTAAGTAGCTTCACGCATGAACCGCTAAGTGGCTTCGCGCATCAACTGCTAAGTAGCGCTAAGCCGCTTCGCGCATGAACTGCTAAGTGAGGATGCACAAAGTAAAGTTTAGGATGCACTAAGTGATGCGCTAAGCTGGTTCGCGCAAAGATGTCTTGCGCTAAGCTGGTTTTATTCTTCGTAAATTCTTCTAGTGCGATTACGGTTATCTCCAATTCATCTTGAGAGTGTATATCAAATTCTCACGGCCTTCGTTATCAGGTGTCGGGAAGTGGGCAACGTGCCCCAAGTGGACCTTTTCCTCTATTTTTTTCGGGTAGCATCGTTCGACCAGGATGGTTACTTGGGGGGCACCACCCTTCTGAATTGCTCCAACTTTACCAACAATCCGGATCCCAACGTTCAAGGGAATGAGCGGTTCTTTTTCTTCCATGTGAGCATTCCCCAGCCTTTCGTACACCGGTGGAATGCATATCTCGTATGGGTAAGGGAGCCTCATCTGAAAAAGGGGATGAAATTGACCGTTGCAAAGGTCTTGTCGACCAGAATTACGACCTCCTGATCTATGTGACCATGGTGTCCCTCACTGCCGCCTGGATAGGTATTTGTTTACCTTTTTATTTTGTGAAATGATCAGCTGTGCTGCCCTTGGGCGTCTTGATTCAATTGTTTATTTTTTCTTGTAGGTGTTGTATCAGTTAGATCCAACATTGATCGTGGTACTGCCCAACCCATTTTCCCTCGCCAAGATAGTCAAGAGAAAGTGAGGACAGGGGTGGGTGGGTGGCGAGTGCTTTGTCCACAGGGATGGCAACGTGGCAGATATGGCCCACGTATGCCCATACCCGTACCCACCTCATTGGTGAAGTTATTATTATCCCCGAACCCGACCCGTTCTTCATTGGAGATTTTTTTTATACCCAAACTATACTCAATTGAGATGGGGAACGATTTTCCCAGAATCCCCACGGGTAACCAACAACAACAACAACAACATTCAAGCCTTAATCCCAAAAGATTTTGGGGTCGGCTAACATTGTAACACCGTCCCCAAATATATTTACTTTTATGTAAATAATGTATTGAACCTTATTAAAGGGTTAATGAATTTACGAAGTTGTAAATTTTTACTACTTCTTTCGCGTGAATAGTAAATTGCACGTGGGACCCACACCGAGTGTGGGGGCTGCCCGACATTCCCGAGACCATATATTTTATTCATCTTGGTCTAGATAATAAATATATATTGGTGGATATTTCATTTGGGCCATGGAAAGGCCCAGAGTTGACCGATCGGTCAAAAGAGGCCCAAATTACCGGTACTGGTAATTTAACGGATAACAGCCCGAACTGAATTTCGGAGGCTTATAAATTAAAGTTGGGGAATGTATATTCATTATACATGTCATAATGAGTAAGAGCACATAATATATTTTATTGGACCTGATAAAATAAAATATATTTAAAACAGTCCAAAAAATACAACTTTCGGGACCGATTGTACACTTCGGGACAAAAAGGGTTGACCTCCCACATGAGTGGGGGCCAACCCACGTTTTTGCCACTCAAATTGGAGGGGTTGGCCGGCTGGTAAGAGAAGAGAAGCATGGGAGGAGGCTTTGATATGATCTTTATGGCATCAAACAAAAATGAGGTGGCCCCCATCCACACTCATTTGTTCAATGAGACAAATGGGTAAGCCTCACCCCTCTCCCACCCTCATTTTCGGCCAAGAGAACCCAGGAAGAGCAAAGAACCACCCAACCTCCTTCCTCCATTGTTGAAGAGAGCTCATCAAAGAAGAATCACCCAAAAAAGAGCTAAAGTGCTAAAAGTGTGAAATAATTAAGGTAATGACCTTATTATAACTTTTTCTTTATTTTTCTTCTACCATATGAGATATATATCATGTGAAGAATCCTTAAGAGGGTTCTACATGTTATAAGTATGGATTAATGGGTTGGAAAGGGATTCTATGTCCAAGAACGGACTTAGAAGCCAAAACGACCGGTTCACCGGAAAATAACCGTTTTGAGGTTATTTGCATTAATATGGGTTTTATGATTATAAAACCTTGTTAGGAACTTGTGAAAGGTATTTCAAGTGATTTCACAAAGTTGGAAAAGTCGCCGGAGTTGTCGCCGGAGTTTCACCGGAGTTCAACCAAGAAGGGTAGAACTTCATAACGCTAATTCAAGGTGAGTGGACGGCTTAATATCTTATAACTTTTGGGTTAATTATGAGATTACCTAAATAAATGTTATATGAGTTCATAATAATGTTTAAAAGATATTTAAACATGTGATTAGCCAATAGGGTTAAGATTGTATGAAAGAAATAAATTGTTTGTGCATGGAATATGATATGAAGGATTTTATAAAATACATATTTGTTTGAAATGTATAAGATGCACAAATGAATATTATTAACTTAATTACATGATGGTTAAGTTGATAAGTATAAGACTTGTAATGGCGGCCAACGACAACGTTGACCGATGGATAATGAATTAATTAATATCGGTTGGTATTAGTTAATTATGTATTTATATAATTGCATGGCTTTGCATGGATTGTGATACATAAGCTTGATGTATTGGATTAGTTATGAGGAACTAAGTATGATATAGACTCTATCTAGGTTGATAGAAGGTTGATCATAGGCAAATATATTGGTGGAGGACCCTAGTACTTAAAAGTACTTAACACTCAAAATTTGGTGGAGGACCCTAGGACTTAAAGTCCTTAACACTCGGATTATAAATTGGTGGAGGACCCTAGTACTTAAAAGTACTTAACACTCAAACTTGGTGGAGGACCCTAGTACTTAAAAGTACTTAACACTCAAACTTGGTGGAGGACCCTAGTACTTAAAAGTACTTAACACTCAACTTGGTGGAGGACCCTAGTACTTAAAAGTACTTAACACTCAAACTTGGTGGAGGACCCTAGTACTTAAAAGTACTTAACACTCAAACTTGGTGGAGGACCCTAGTACTTAAAAGTACTTAACACTCAAACTTGGTGGAGGACCCTAGGACTTATGAGTCCTTAACACTCACAAACCGGTGGAGTACCCCAGGGATTATGATCCTCAAAACTCGTAGATTATGATATTGGAATAGGGACAAGGAGGAGTCCTATACACTCATTGGTATATGGGTGGGTTGGGGTTTTTAGTCAAGAATATTGACTATTACTATTTTTCCCAAATAAAATGGTGATCTACGGATCGGATATTTTCCAAGTATATATTTATACTAATAAATATTTCATAACTTGGGGGAAAGACTATCTATTTAAGTATCACCCTATGTTTGGGTCTTATACTTGAAACGTTAGTTATTCTATATTTAGCCTGCTACTCGCTCGGTACTTGTACTGACCCCTTCGGGGGGCCCCACCATTTTCAGGTTGAAGCTAGGGCTTGCTACTTGCACCTTCTCACGGGTGGTATCAAATCAGGAAGACGTGGTTCGTGCTTCCTTATTTTCTTTCAAACTACCGAACACTTGCTCATGGATATTTGTTCTACTATAAACTATTTTTGGGGCTTGCATGCCCATGTTGTTGGCCGGTTGTGGCTTATGACTTACCGTTGAATATTTCCGCTATTCAATGGTTTAAATGTGATGTTGTTATGTATGTTTACTACTGAGCATGGATGGATTGTTTTCTCAAACGCCTTGTGTAATTAAGTGAGGTTGACTCGCGGGTGACGTCACTTAATTATACGGCGGTTGTACACGCGCTTGGATTGCGGTCTGGGGCGTGACAATTAAGTGGTATCAGAGCCATCTCAGTTCTAAACATTATAATCAACCTCTCACAAAGGATTTTACAAAAGAGTTTTTACCGAAAACCATGAGCATTGTATTTTGACGTTCATAGGACTATTGGTGCTTAAGTTGCAAGGCCTCTAATTGTTAAGACGGTACCCTTAACAATTGGTATGGTAGTGACTTGGGCCAATATGTGTCTGTAACGTTCTTCCGTCAGTTGACATTTATAGGAGTCTAATGACTCATCCATATTTCTTTCAGAAAGGGAGGACAGGCGAATGAGGACCAGGAACAATCCGAGGGGGCAGGCGCCGGTAGCATCCCAAAGGGGAAGCCGGGCTGCATCTCGGGGTTCGAGAGGAGGCCGTGGAGGCCGTGGAAGCCGTGGAGGTCATCAAGCTCAAACTGTGAGTGATGGCCATGTAAGCTCGGTGTATGAAACCAACACCGAGGACTATGACTCAACCTATGTTCCTGAAACGGAGCATGAGGAGACCCCATATGATGGGGGTGACACATACACCGATGATGATGATGAAGAGAGTGATGCCAAGTTCGCCCAAATGGGCGAATTGCTTGAGTGGTATCAAAAAGAAAAACTGAGGAGAGACCTTAGGCGCCAAGCAAGGCGTGGCTCTCGCGGTGGTTCGCGTCAAGGAAGCCGGGGAGCTTCAAGAGCCACTCCCGTGGCGCCACATGATGGGCGTGAAGGAGGCTTTTGTGTGAGAATCTCCAAGTACCTCAAGGAGGCTAGGGCCTTGGGGTGTAAGTCCTTTGACGGCACCGGTGACATTACCGTTGCCGCCGATTGGATAAAGAAGGTGAAGGATGCGGCAAAGGACATGCAAATTTCACCGGACGTGAAGTTGACTGTTGCTTCACGGCTGCTTGAGGGGATAGCTTCCACGTGGTGGGAGAGTGTGGAAGGAAAATACCATGGGGAGGTCTCATGGTTGAACTTTGAGCAGGAGTTTTATGACCAATACTACACTGACTATGAGAAAAATGTCAAGCGTAGGGAGTACACCAACCTCAAACAGAAGGAGGGTGTGTCTGTTAAACAACTGGAGCAAGATTTTAGAACCTTGGCTAGGTTCTTGCCGGAGTACGCGATCAATGAGGACCGCATGTCGGAGCACTTTTGGGATGCCTTACTCTTGGACATCCGTGATCGGGCTACGTACTCGCGCCACATGACCTTTAGCGAGGTAGTGGAGCAGGGCCTTCTTGGGGAGGCTCAATGGAATGAGAGGAAAGAAAGAGACGCCGAGGAGGCGAAAAAGAGAAAATGGCATAATTCGGGGCCGCCCGAGCAAGCACGGAAGAATCACCACGGTGGGGGTGGTAGTACGTTCAAGACGCCGGCACCACCGGCGAAGAAGAACAAGGATGCTCGGTGGCACGCATCCTCCTCTCAAAATACGGGGCCTCCTAAGTGTGCCAACTGCTCAAAGAATCACTTCGGGAAGTGCAACGCACCCCCGAGGTGTTATCGGTGTGGGAACACGGGCCACATGAAGGCCAATTGCCCACAATTGGGGGGAGGAGGAGCTCCGGGATCCGGAGGAGGAACCATGACGGGGAGAAACCGTGCGGGCCCGTCAAACG
This sequence comes from Cuscuta epithymum, assembly GCA_945859915.1. NCBI lineage: Eukaryota > Viridiplantae > Streptophyta > Magnoliopsida > Solanales > Convolvulaceae > Cuscuta > Cuscuta epithymum. Next base: position 45,172 of record CAMAPF010000270.1, on the reverse strand, counting down.
GCGGTACGGGAAGAGGCGGCGCGTCCACAAGTCATGCCGCGTCCGTAAATCAAGGCGGGACCCAAGCACGAGTGTACGCAATGACCGAGGCTGATGCACGAGCAAACCCGGACTCCGTTGCAGGTAATACACTTATTTTCCTGTATTTCTAGGCTTATTTGGGTCATACGAGTCATTGGGTTTGGGTGCGGGCCACCCCGGGGTCAAACCCCGCGAATTCGGGGCGAAACGGGCTAAAAACAACTACGCGCGATCGCGCGTACCTACAGACGCACGACCGTGCGTGCGAGGCAGCAGCCTCTGGCCAATTTCCGCGCAGACGCACGCCGTGCGTGCAGGTAAGGCACGCCGTGCGTGGACGCACGATCGTGCGTGACCAGCTACGCACGATCGTGCGTAGCCGGCAGTGGCGGATTCCGGATTTTTCAAGCACGCACGACCGTGCGTGCCACCCAGGCACGCCGTGCGTGGACCCCCAACACCCGAAACTTGATTTTTTTCGCCCCGTTCTTCTACGTTTGGACCCCCGTTTGATTCCAAACATTAGTATGAGCCTAATAACCTCCTAAAGATGTGTTAAAACATTAGAAAATGTATCTTACATGTGTATAAATGTAGGAACATTAAAGATCAATGGTAGGTGTGCGAGGATCCTCATTGATACCGGGGCACAACGCTCATTTGTGAGTGAGGCGTTCGCCGAGGGCCTTGACGTGCCATTGACACCTATGACTCAAACGTTGCTAGTCTCCACACCGTTAGGAGACGACGTGGAGAGAAATCATTACTATCCGTCGTGTGAGGTAGAAGTGACGGGTCAACCTTTGACTTGTGATTTCGTACCTCTAAGCATGTTGGAGTTCGATGCAATCCTAGGAATGGATTGGCTCGAGAAACACCATGCCCGAGTAGATTGCTACACCAAAGTGTTGGAGCTCGAGGATGATCAAGGGAACACGCTATGCTTTGAGGGAGATCGGGGGAAATCTAATGCTTGTATCATATCCGTGATGAGAGCACGGAAGATGATGAGAAAGGGATGCCACGCGTACCTTGCCTACGTGGTGGACGATACCAAGAAGGAAGTCGACATCAAAGATGTACGGGTCGTGTGCAAGTACCCGGATGTCTTCCCCAAAGACCTACCGGGGCTTCCACCCGATAGAGAGATAGAGTTTGTAATTGAAGTGGAGCCGGGAACCAAACCCATTTCGATTCCTCCTTATCGAATGGCACCGGCCGAACTTCAAGAGTTGAAGGTCCAACTGCAAGAATTATTGGACAACGGATTCATCAGACCCAGCCATTCACCGTGGGGGGCACCCGTACTCTTCGTGAAGAAGAAGGATGGTACACTAAGAATGTGTATTGACTACCGACAATTGAACAAGGTCACAATCAAGAACAGGTATCCCTTACCGAGGATTGATGACTTGTTTGATCAACTTCGGGGGGCAATAGTGTTCTCGAAGATTGATTTGAGGTCGGGGTATCATCAGTTGAAGATCAAGGAGAGCGACATACCTAAGAGTGCATTCCGCACTAGGTATGGTCATTACGAGTTCCTTGTGATGTCGTTTGGTTTAACCAACGCACCGGCAGCATTCATGGACTTGATGAACCGGGTGTTTAGTGAATACTTAGATCAATTTGTGATAGTATTCATTGATGATATCTTGATATACTCCAAGAGTGAGGAGGAGCACGAGCATCATTTGGGGCTTATACTTGATCGGCTAAGGGAAAAGCAACTCTTTGCCAAGTTCTCTAAATGCGAATTTTGGCTCAAGGAGATTGGTTTTCTCGGTCACGTCATATCCGGTTCGGGCGTAGCTGTGGATAACGCCAAGATAAAAGCTATTATGGATTGGGAGAGACCCAAGAATGTGAAAGAGATACGTAGTTTCCTTGGCTTAGCGGGATACTATCGTAAATTTGTTGAAAAATTCTCCGTATTGGCGTCTCCATTAACGAAGCTCACAAAGAAAGGGGCCAAGTTCATATGGGACGACAAGTGTGAGAAAGGGTTCCTTGAACTGAAGAAACGACTTACCGAAGCACCAGTCCTCGCCCTACCCATACAGGGGATAGGGTATGATATATACAGCGATGCTAGCATCCAAGGGCTTGGATGTGTACTGATGCAAAACGGTAAGGTGATTGCCTATGCTTCTAGGCAATTGAGGAAACACGAGGTGAACTACCCTACCCACGACCTAGAATTGGGGGCGGTAGTGTTTGCACTAAAAATTTGGAGGCATTATCTCTACGGGGAGACATGTCACATTTATACCGATCATAAGAGCTTGAAGTATGTATTCACTCAAAAAGAGTTGAATATGAGACAAAGGAGATGGATGGAGTTGATCAAGGACTATGACTTGATCATCGACTACCATCCCGGAAAGGCCAACGTAGTGGCCGACGCACTGAGCAGGAAAAGTACGTCGGGGACGTTACTTACTTGTCTGCAGGCATTAAGGGCACGCGTGGAGGTGTCCACGTGTGGGGCTCTCATTGCTCAATTTGAGGTTAGGCCCACCCTATTGGGTGAGATTAGTCGAAGTCAGGCCATTGATGAGGAATGTCAGAAAATCCGTGAAAGAATCCTGGAAGGACCCGTTGAGAACTTCCGAATACGTGATGACGGTCTATTATTGTTTAAGGATCGTGTATGCATACCAAAGAATGAGGAACTCCAGAGGTCTATACTTGAGGAGGCTCATTCTTCAGCTTATGCTATGCATCCAGGAGGTACTAAGATGTACCGAGATTTGAAGGAAAGTTACTGGTGGTCAGGTATGAAGAGGGACATCGCAGAGTATGTGAGTCGATGCCTTACTTGCCAGCAAGTTAAGGCAGAACATCAGCACCCGGCAGGGCTTTTGCAGCCACTCACCATCCCAGAGTGGAAGTGGGAGCACGTGACCATGGACTTCGTGGTGGGGCTACCACGAACAGTGAACAACTATGATGCAGTTTGGGTAGTGGTTGATAGGCTCACCAAGAGTGCACACTTTTTGCCTATCAACATTACTTATCCTCTTGAAAGATTGGCCAAGCTCTACACGGAGGAAATTGTGAGATTACATGGAGTCCCGATATCCATTGTCTCGGATAGGGATCCACGATTCACATCCCGATTTTGGCCAAAGTTTCAGGCATCGCTGGGTACCAAACTGAAGTTTAGCACAGCTTTTCACCCACAGACGGATGGACAGTCCGAGCGGGTGATACAGATTTTGGAAGACATGCTTAGGGCATGTGCTTTGGAGTTCCAAGGAAGTTGGGACAAGCATTTGGCCCTAGTGGAGTTTGCTTATAACAACAGTTATCAAGCAAGTATCGGCATGCCTCCATATGAGGCATTGTATGGGAGGAAATGCAGAACACCGTTGTGTTGGGACGAGGTTGGCGAGGCCAAACTCGAAGGGATAGAGCTGGTTGAGATCACCAAGGCCAAGGTAAGGATCATTCGGGATAGATTGAAGGCTGCTCAGGACCGACAGAAGAGTTATGCTGATAAACGGCGGAGACCGTTGGAGTTCGAAGTCGGTGACGAGGTCTTCCTAAGGATTTCTCCTTGGAAGGGCATCATTCGATTTGTATCGAGGGGAAAGCTTAACCCCCGATACATTGGTCCATTTGAGATCCTTGAAAGGATTGGAGCCGTGGCTTATCGTCTCAAGTTAACGCCGGAACTTGAGAAGATACATGATGTGTTTCATGTATCAATGCTCAAGAAGTACATACGGGATCCCTCTCATATTCTTGAGAAACCGCCAGTAGAGATCCGTGGGGATTTGCAATATGCGGTGGAACCAGTGAAGATTGTTGGTCAACAAGTGAAGAAGCTTAGGAATAAGGAGATTCCTATGGTAAAGGTCCTTTGGAGGAGTGATCGAGTCGAAGAAGAAACTTGGGAGACCGAGGTCTCAATGAGGGAGCAATACCCATTTCTTTTCGATTAGATACTTGGATTTCGGGGACGAAATCCCAAATAAGGGGGGGTGAACTTGTAACACCGTCCCCAAATATATTTACTTTTATGTAAATAATGTATTGAACCTTATTAAAGGGTTAATGAATTTACGAAGTTGTAAATTTTTACTACTTCTTTCGCGTGAATAGTAAATTGCACGTGGGACCCACACCGAGTGTGGGGGCTGCCCGACATTCCCGAGACCATATATTTTATTCATCTTGGTCTAGATAATAAATATATATTGGTGGATATTTCATTTGGGCCATGGAAAGGCCCAGAGTTGACCGATCGGTCAAAAGAGGCCCAAATTACCGGTACTGGTAATTTAACGGATAACAGCCCGAACTGAATTTCGGAGGCTTATAAATTAAAGTTGGGGAATGTATATTCATTATACATGTCATAATGAGTAAGAGCACATAATATATTTTATTGGACCTGATAAAATAAAATATATTTAAAACAGTCCAAAAAATACAACTTTCGGGACCGATTGTACACTTCGGGACAAAAAGGGTTGACCTCCCACATGAGTGGGGGCCAACCCACGTTTTTGCCACTCAAATTGGAGGGGTTGGCCGGCTGGTAAGAGAAGAGAAGCATGGGAGGAGGCTTTGATATGATCTTTATGGCATCAAACAAAAATGAGGTGGCCCCCATCCACACTCATTTGTTCAATGAGACAAATGGGTAAGCCTCACCCCTCTCCCACCCTCATTTTCGGCCAAGAGAACCCAGGAAGAGCAAAGAACCACCCAACCTCCTTCCTCCATTGTTGAAGAGAGCTCATCAAAGAAGAATCACCCAAAAAAGAGCTAAAGTGCTAAAAGTGTGAAATAATTAAGGTAATGACCTTATTATAACTTTTTCTTTATTTTTCTTCTACCATATGAGATATATATCATGTGAAGAATCCTTAAGAGGGTTCTACATGTTATAAGTATGGATTAATGGGTTGGAAAGAGATTCTATGTCCAAGAACGGACTTAGAAGCCAAAACGACCGGTTCACCGGAAAATAACCGTTTTGAGGTTATTTGCATTAATATGGGTTTTATGATTATAAAACCTTGTTAGGAACTTGTGAAAGGTATTTCAAGTGATTTCACAAAGTTGGAAAAGTCGCCGGAGTTGTCGCCGGAGTTTCACCGGAGTTCAACCAAGAAGGGTAGAACTTCATAACGCTAATTCAAGGTGAGTGGACGGCTTAATATCTTATAACTTTTGGGTTAATTATGAGATTACCTAAATAAATGTTATATGAGTTCATAATAATGTTTAAAAGATATTTAAACATGTGATTAGCCAATAGGGTTAAGATTGTATGAAAGAAATAAATTGTTTGTGCATGGAATATGATATGAAGGATTTTATAAAATACATATTTGTTTGAAATGTATAAGATGCACAAATGAATATTATTAACTTAATTACATGATGGTTAAGTTGATAAGTATAAGACTTGTAATGGCGGCCAACGACAACGTTGACCGATGGATAATGAATTAATTAATATCGGTTGGTATTAGTTAATTATGTATTTATATAATTGCATGGCTTTGCATGGATTGTGATACATAAGCTTGATGTATTGGATTAGTTATGAGGAACTAAGTATGATATAGACTCTATCTAGGTTGATAGAAGGTTGATCATAGGCAAATATATTGGTGGAGGACCCTAGTACTTAAAAGTACTTAACACTCAAAATTTGGTGGAGGACCCTAGGACTTAAAGTCCTTAACACTCGGATTATAAATTGGTGGAGGACCCTAGTACTTAAAAGTACTTAACACTCAAACTTGGTGGAGGACCCTAGTACTTAAAAGTACTTAACACTCAAACTTGGTGGAGGACCCTAGTACTTAAAAGTACTTAACACTCAACTTGGTGGAGGACCCTAGTACTTAAAAGTACTTAACACTCAAACTTGGTGGAGGACCCTAGTACTTAAAAGTACTTAACACTCAAACTTGGTGGAGGACCCTAGTACTTAAAAGTACTTAACACTCAAACTTGGTGGAGGACCCTAGGACTTATGAGTCCTTAACACTCACAAACCGGTGGAGTACCCCAGGGATTATGATCCTCAAAACTCGTAGATTATGATATTGGAATAGGGACAAGGAGGAGTCCTATACACTCATTGGTATATGGGTGGGTTGGGGTTTTTAGTCAAGAATATTGACTATTACTATTTTTCCCAAATAAAATGGTGATCTACGGATCGGATATTTTCCAAGTATATATTTATACTAATAAATATTTCATAACTTGGGGGAAAGACTATCTATTTAAGTATCACCCTATGTTTGGGTCTTATACTTGAAACGTTAGTTATTCTATATTTAGCCTGCTACTCGCTCGGTACTTGTACTGACCCCTTCGGGGGGCCCCACCATTTTCAGGTTGAAGCTAGGGCTTGCTACTTGCACCTTCTCACGGGTGGTATCAAATCAGGAAGACGTGGTTCGTGCTTCCTTATTTTCTTTCAAACTACCGAACACTTGCTCATGGATATTTGTTCTACTATAAACTATTTTTGGGGCTTGCATGCCCATGTTGTTGGCCGGTTGTGGCTTATGACTTACCGTTGAATATTTCCGCTATTCAATGGTTTAAATGTGATGTTGTTATGTATGTTTACTACTGAGCATGGATGGATTGTTTTCTCAAACGCCTTGTGTAATTAAGTGAGGTTGACTCGCGGGTGACGTCACTTAATTATACGGCGGTTGTACACGCGCTTGGATTGCGGTCTGGGGCGTGACAAACATGAATCAATCCATGATATCAATGCCAAAAAGATAAGACAGACAAGAAGAAAAAAAGGATAAAACGAATAAGTTAAAGATAAATAAATATAAGATAACAATAACATAAGAATATAAGAAAGATAAAAGATTAAAAGATAAAAGAACATAAAAAAGCTAGAAGATAAAAATAACATAAGAACATGAAAAGACAAAAAAGATAAGCGATAAAAGAAAAAAGAGAGAGGAAAAATAGAAAAAAGATCACTCGTCCACACGAATGCGCGCCCTCTACTTTGCCCTCTCTAAAGCCATACTCTCATCCACCCAAGAATTCGCATATTAGTTTTGATTCATCTAATCCACGCCTATTTGGGTCTTCCCCTCCCTGTCTCTTCTATCCCCACCCCTCAAGTCATCTAATAGGTGCAACACTCGGTCTTCTACGCACATGCCCAAACCACCGCAAACAAGACTCCTGCATCTTATCTTCTCTAGGTGTTACTCCCACCTTTTGTCTGATTATCTCATTCCCCAAACGGTCTTTTCTAGTATGTCCACACATCCAACGCAACATATGCATCTCTGCCACACTCATCTTTTGAATGCGACATTGTTTCACCGCCCAACACTCTACGCCATACTTGTCTAATTGATGTTTGATAAAATTTACCTTTCAGTCTAGTTGGCATACCTCGATAGCATAGAAATCCTTCTGAATTATGGAGCCCAAGTAACGAAATATATAACACATCGGTATTTCCTTACCATCAAGAGTAATCCCACTGTTGCTACTACTTCTACCTCCACCAAACTTGAACTCCATATACTCAGTCTTGCTTCGGCTCAGTCTGAAACCCTTGGTCTCCAATGTTTCTCGCCATACTTCCAACTTTGCTTTAACACCCGATTGTGTCTCATCAATTCATACAATATCGTCGACAAACATCATGCACCACGGTATATCTTCTTGAATTGACTTCGTAAGTTCATCCATGACTATAGCAAATAAGAAAGGACTTAGAGCTGATCCTTAATGCACTCCGATAGTAATAGGGAACTCTGCGTTCCTCCCTACCCTAGAACAGACACTCGTAGTACAAGCCTCATACATATACATGATGATACTAATATATTTACGTGATATGCCTTTTCTAGTTAAGGCCCACAAAAGGACTTCTCGATGTACCCTATCATATGTCTTTTCTAAGTCGATGAAAACCAAATGCAGATCCTTTTTAGTGTCTTTATACTTCTCCACAACTTGTCTAAGAAGGTGAATGACCTCAGTTGTTGAGCGTCCAAGCATAAAACCAAACTGATTCTCCGAAATTCTCTATGGGTAACCACGTATTAATTTTTTTTCTTTCAAACTAGTATCACTAACGGAGAATCACTTAATCAAATTCAAGGAGCACCACAAATCAAATCAAATATTATTACAACAATCAAGAACACTCTCTCATATAGCTTAAAAGGAGTATTACATACTTCATGAAATACAGTATTACATACTCCCTCCGCCCCTGTATAATTGTCCCATTTTTTCATTTTTGGATGTCCCACTATTATTGTTCCATACTCCCTCCTCCCAAATGGTTTTGCAAAGTCAACATTTTTTGGTCAACCAATAATAAAAGTCAATCCCCTGTATCGATAATTAACTTAATTTTTAATAAATAAAATTTATATATTCAGAAACTACATTAAAATCTCATCATAGTTGCAAACTTCAAATTACAATATAATCAAAAATTGACGTCCTAATTAAGCAATTAAAAAGAAACTATTTGACCAAGAAAAGTCAAATTTGCAAATCAATTTGGGATGGAGGTAGTACCTTATTGGGAAAGTAAAAAGTAAATTTAATGAGGGAGTAATAGGGATCTACTTTAGTACAATTGCTTTTTTGTTTTTTGATTGGTTACTTTATCATAAAGTTGCTTTTGTCTTGGTTGGCGTGACACTCCCTTCTATTCCAATAATAGGGTGACGAAGGGAGTAATGCATACTCCGTAATAGGTAATATATTTATTAAATATGGTATATCTGAAGTATAACTAAAAAGTGAAATACATAAATTACATGATATACACGAGGTATAAACATTATATATTAAATATATAATCTATTAAAATATACGTAGTATAATATAAAAGTACGGCTCGGGTAATGGCTCGGGAAACCGTATCCGAACTAAATGGGGCAAATACGGGGCGGATAATGAGCGCGTAAGTATAAAATCGTACATGCTCCATTGCCCATTTACATAAACAGGACATTCCCCGCCCTGGCGCCCCATACCCCTTACCCAGGCAACATGGCTCTCCCCATTTTGACCAAGTTCAGTTCGCTGCAGGTATCCAACGGGTCGGATTAGATTGCCATTCCTACTCGTCCAACAGTCCCTCTCATTCGTTCAGTCTGAAGCGTGGTCTTCTAAGAAAGGGTCGTTGCAGATCTAGATGCCTCATTTTACCGAGATGGTGGATCTCATTGTTGAACTCGTCCGTGAGACCCCCCCCCCAACCTCCGAAAAGGGCGTGGCCACTTCAGACGAACCACCATCAAAGAGGGTTTGTCTCGATTTCTCTGACCTAGTTCCCTGTTTAGTTAGACCCCTTAAATTTACGAGTTTGGATCAACCGGAGGTCCAGGTGGAAAATGTCTCCTTTAATTGGCAAAGGTATGTACCTCGTTTGTTTTTGTGTGCCTTGAGAATTTTTTTATCATACTTTATTGGAATTTTATCAGTTTAAGACCCGAAAGTTAAGTTTACTATCCAATTTTGAATTATAATCATAGTAGTGTTAACCGTAGGACTCCATTCTTCTTACAATTCAACTATTAACTCTACAGGTATATTTTCTATCAAGTCTGCAAAATCAATAAGATCAACTCCAGACCCCAAATTCATATGTTTTGTGATTCAGAAATTGACATAAATATATTCTACAATAATACAGAGACACTTGTTATTCAATTTTTTTACCACAAAGTGATAAAGAAAAGGATGCTGAACAGGCAACACATATGTATATGCTTGACAGTAATAGAACAAAATATTGTTGAAGAGAAATACATGTTGCTTGACTGTCTATTTGAAGAATACATTAGATTATACAGAGAAATACATAGTTGATTTAAAGAATAGATTTTGTCTATTTGAAATTAGATTATATCTTAGAGGCAAATATATCTTCTTGACTGTCTACTGGAAGGCAAACTGTGAAATAATTTATTAGTGCTAAAGAAGCAGTGAACCTGAAAATTCAAATATTGAACCATGGAAATGGTGTTAAGTGATCTACTTCACAATAAGTCATAAGGCAAACTTGTAATAAAGTTTAAGGCTTACAAAAATAAATCATAGTACAGAAGCATATAAACATCATATGATGTGAGTATAACATCCCCTGTAAACGATGCAGCGGCCTGTCTCCAAAACTTTGTCATCTTTAACAAAGTTTTTTTATATGAAAAAATTACTTATAAGAGATAATATCAATCACAGAACATAAAAAATGACTAGGACATCTATATTTTTAACATGGGGGTATATATATAGATTGTTACTAACTTTATTGTTTTATACTTTTCAAATTTAATTTTATCATAAAATAGTGTTGACTATTATTGTTTAAAAGTTCTTTGATTTTTTTCCTAAAGTTTTTTTCCAGATGGCTTCAGGAAACTACTATGCATTAGATGAATGGAGTGAAGGGGAGTATCATAGTCATGATAATAACCAACCAACTGGTTACTCATCCCCCATAGTTGATATAATTGGTGAAAATTTGTTAATTGACACAAGTGACTTGTCTGACTTGTCTGAGGCTGTCACAGTTCAATCTTTGTCAGAATTGAAGAGCATTCATGAATCTGAGTCTTCAGGTAATGGAGATGAATTAGATTCTGCCCACATCCAAGCTATCCAAGGGGAGGACCACTTTAAGTTGGAGCAATCATTTGCATCTATTGATGATTTTTGTGAAGCTATGAGAAGTTAAGGTGTCCAAAATATGTATAAATTGGACTTTGTGAAGAAAGATAAGATAAGATGTCGAGTGAGGTGTGTAAGCAGTTGCCCATGGCTTATCTATTGTTCAAAAGTTTGAAATTTAGAAACTTACAAGGTCAAAACATTTATCTCAGCTAATCATAACTGTCAAAAGGAAGGAGTGAAAGAAAGATTTGCTAGTACTAAATGGTTGGTCAATAAGTTAATTGAAGACTTTAGACAACATGCAAAAATGACAGGTGAGGAAGTCAAGGATCTTATATTGAAGAAATATAACGTCACAATAGTATCGCAAAGGCTTATAGAGCAAAAGCGTGTGCTCTCCAATTACTTGATGGCAATGTTGATCAACATTAAAAGCGTGTGCTCTCCAACTGGCAATTACAATTAGTCTTGATGGAAACAATGGTTTATTCATTATAGCTTATGCAGTAGTAGCATCTGAGACTAAAAAAACTTGGCAATGGTTTTTAAACAACTTGTTGAATGATATTGGACAAAAATCCATACACGGAGAGAGATGGACATTCATTTCTGACCAAGGAAAGGTAAATACTTAATTATATCGTTTATTATTACTTACATACATATTTTACAGAATTGCTTACAAGTTCGCTTCATTGATAGGGTCTTGTGGCCGCACTAGAAGAAATATACCCTTCTACACATCACCGTTTCTGTGTACGCCATATGTATACCAACTTTCAGAAAAAATGGAAAGACGAACATAGGTCACTGTTTTGGCTTGCTGCAAAATCCACTATGATGTCTACCTTTGAAAAATACATGAATAAGATAAAGGATAAAGATTATAGTGCATGGGAATATCTCAGTGAAGTCAGCGTGGAGAGATGGAGTAGAGCACATTTTGAAAACCATGTCAAGTGTCATTTGTTCTAAAGTAGCATCATTGAGTGCTTCAATGGAGTGATAAAAACATATCGAGACAATCATGTGGATATTCTTATCGACAATATAAGCCAATGAAGTTAATGAGAAAAAAAAGAAACAAATGAAGAAAAGGACCGGCTTAATATGTCCAGAGACACTAAATTAAAGAAGTTGAATATTTACATTATGGAATCTACTAAATGGCTAACAATTTCATGTGGAGAAGTTATATTTAAGGTTACACTTCGACCTAAAAGGTTTGTTGTTCATCTTCTACACCATACATGTACTTGCAGGCTATGGGACTTGACAGGTGTGCCTTGTGTTCTTGCGTGTGCTGCTATAATTTCTATGAAAAGAAGACGAGAAGACTTTGTGCATCAATATTTCACCTGGGAGTACTTTTTCAGGGCGTATGAGTATGAAATTAATCCGATGAGCAGTATTGCTTTTCCCCCTAAAGCTGACAGTGTGCTAATACAGGCACCACTACTAAGAAGGCCGCCCGGGAGGCCAAAAAACAGAGACACAAGTCTTCGTTAGAAGGTAGGGATCCTCATAAAGCAAAAAGAAAATATGGGGTGATCAAGTGTGGTAAATGTGGACAGCTTGGACATAATAAGAGATCTTGTAAAGAGAATGAGCAAGTACGGATTTTCAAATCACTTCTCTAATCCAATATTATTGAATATACACACACAACTGACACAACATACACATATAAGTTAATATTCCTATAATTTGCAGTTTCTTTCATGCAAGAAGTACCCTGATGATGTCTAGTTTCAAACGTGCTAGTTGTGTGAAGACAAGAAGAAGAGATATAGAGAAAATACAACACACCCTTGTTTTTATTGATACAGTGTGAAACTGTGAATTAGGAGTTTTTATTTTTGTCCTTGTTTTGATTACAAACATTTTGATTTACAATTGTGATGTTTCAGTTTTTTCGAAGACATGTTTTAATTACAAATCTGCATTCGTACTTATTCCGGTTTCAGATTTATGTGTACTATATGATGAAAAATCATGTTAAAGGAGCTAGCTTTAAAAGACAAATCTAATTTTACACCTCTAACAAAAACATTCTACTAAAGCTTTGTTGAGAAAAGCTAATACATTTCAAGCTAGAAGTCGGATTAGCTTTTGAAAATTTCAAAAGTTGTAGTCCGAAATGGAAGTGAGAAATTATGTATGTACTTATTTTTGTCCAACTAAATGATAAACAAGTGAATTAGGGAAGAACAGTAAGCTGGAATAATAATTCGACAATGCAGAGGCAGGTCATTTGTTCTTTTGAATTAAGAAGTGAATTCAATGATCATTATTCTTTTACTCTACCATTGTTACCAGTTGCTTACAGTAAAGCCTCAAGCTTAGTTGATTATTGATGCACTCCAGTTTAATTCTCCTAGCCCTTATGTTCATGTAAACTAAAAGGCTAACCTACAGTGATAAAGTTTACTTATGTTCATATTAAGAGGCTAGCCTTTAATAAATCCATCTGCAGACATTTGATAAATGAACTAAAAACTATAGCTTATTAGAAGACATTACTCAATGCCTTAATGGTATGAATATAGTTTGAGGAAGTAATCACCGGGTACTAGCAATCATCTTCAACATTATAGAGCAAAAACAGAAACCTCTTCAAGAAAAAATTCGCACCAGTGTGAAAATTAAAATTGATTTAAAATGTAATAATATGATCCTCTCGATAAAGTCACTAAATTGCTCTAAGAAGACCATTGTGAGTTTTTTCTTTGATTTGAAAGTTCTTAAACTATTTTCATATGTTAGATGATGAAATATAACATCTGGAAATTAGGGTCTCTCTACTTTTTCTCCTACTATGTAGCTTGCAGGTTTCTAAAATTGGTAACCCAGTTTTTACATTGTCACAAATATACGTATGAGGTTGTAATGAATAAACTCTAACTCTCCCTAGCTTCTACTTTGGTTTGTAAATTTTTGTACTTTTTAATTAGATAATCTCTATAGTTCTACAGCTTAAAGCATCATACAATTTACACATAAAAACAAACAAAATAGTTAAGAAAAACCAGATGTCTTTCACTTAATCACAAATATTCCCAGAGACATCAATTATTTCATAACGTCAATGCTAAAATACCAGCAAATGGAGCTTTGATGTGTTTTTCTCCTTGTTGGAATCCCACGAATGTGAGCTTAGACTATAAAAGGGTAGAAAGACCTACAAATTCATTTGTCTGACACCTTGAAATGCCCCCTTGTTTGTACATCCAAACTCGCAGATTTGATTTGCAGGAAGAAGTGAGATGAGTGAGCTTAGCTTGGAAGGTTTAGAAATCTCAGGTTGGTTTTGTTTTGGGGTAGACGAGCAGGGAAGATTTGCCTGCGATAAGTTTTTGTCGGTGAAAAATTGAAGGAAGATGACGTGTCCGTGAGCTGGAATAAAATGGGAGACGTGGCCATTTAATGATCATATTCTTCGTATTATTTATTAATAAACTAACGGCTCTTCCCAAAAAAATTAATAAACTAACGGCGTTAGATAAAGAGGTCCAAAATTGATAGTTTATGATCTTTCAAGTCCCATATTGATTCGAATTATCTTTTAGGTGCAAAATTGATAGTAACCTAACTTTCAGGTCTTGGACTGATAAAATTTCTACTTTATATAACCGTTCGTTCTATATTTCAGGCGGGGTCCTCTTTCATAAGGGTCACGGCCTTTGAGAGCAAGCGTAAGCAAACCCTCTGGGCTTGGGATGAGGGTGCATGATTTGCTCGTTCGAACGGCACATGACATGACTAAAAGATTACATGCCAAGGCATACCTGACTGATAAGGAGATGCAAGAGGCGTCCCAAGTGGGGAAAAGGCTGAGCCGTCCGGATGATGAAATCCAAGCCCTTCGAGCTAAGGTTGAGGTTTGGAGTAAACATTAATTTTCTACCCTAATCTAATAAATTAAACTAATTAATTGCCCCATCTCAGCTAGTTCATTCCCTTGGGTAACAAAGTCAGTATGGTTGTGGTGGGGCAGTCCGTTGGCAGCAGAGCTTCGGTGGCTCACGCTTTTTGCTCATTGCGGTACACCGTACCATTTCATGTTTATGTTGCACTTTTCCTCTTGTCAGGCCGGCCTGACGGAAACCGACGTCCGGCCGAGCCCATTTGGGATCCTTTCCGATGAAATTGTTTGATGAAACTTTTAAGCATGTTCTTCATCAAGTCTAGTTTGCTCATACCAAATTTCAGCTAAAAATTCAATCAGGAACTCTTAGTTGAAATTTGGTATAAGTAAACTAGACTTGATGAAAAACATGCTCAAAAAAATTCCACCGGAAAGGCTCTCAAACGAGCTCGGCCGGACGGCTGTCCCGGTTAGGATGGCATGACACTAAGTAGCTTAATTGTCACTTACTTAGAAATTGAAAGCAATTCCACACCAGCTTGCATAATGCTAAAGCAAGCAAAGATAAACCAGGAGATGGATCAACACGCAAGATCATGTATGTATTTGCTTGCGCCCTAAGCTAGCAGCTACGTTCACATAAAAAATTGAAAACCATTGGAGAATTTAATACAGTTCTTTTATGACTAGCTAGGAAAGCTGCTTAAAGCATCCCCGATGGCAAAGCTGCTGCAGAATCCAGAAGTATAGCTTTGATTTGTTCTGGGTTGATATCTCCTTCTATGTATTGCTGCATGCATGAAAACATATACATGCATACATATAAATGACTTGTCATCAAGTTTTTTCACATGTCACGTTTCACTTCCACTAAACAACGACTTACTCAAGGGAAACAAAATCCCCTATGTTTGATCGCAAAAGCAGCTTACACAAGGTGCGTGCGTGCATTTCACCTAGCTCGTTATATTCATGCATAATCACAAATAGTTTATGGGAAATAATTAATGGGGTGCACATATATAGGTTTCGGATCAAATAAAAACTACTCTTAACGTGTAAATTGAAAACAATTCACTTTTCCTCCAATGTGATGCACTTTAAGGGTGATCTATTGAACTTTTTGAACTTCCGTCAAACCATGCTAATTTTTAAAAATGTGATGGCATTTCTCGTAAATAAGTCAAAATTTTATATCAATGCGAAAAGTGTAACATAGAAATCTAATATTGCATCACGGTGTGGAAAAGTGAACAGTTTACAGCTTCCAAGGGAGGAATGGTTTTTATTTGATCTGCACTCTGTATATATTAATTATCCTTTCCAGTCGGATGGGCAAGCCGCCGGACCTTCTACCCGGTCGTCGCCGTTTGGGGTGGTTCCCGGTGAAACTTTTTGATGATTTTTGTAGTACATTCTTCATAAAGTGCATATTATGTATGTCCACTAAATTTTAACTTAAAATAGAATCACCAAATTGAATCTAAGCTAGTATGTAGGTGTAGGGATGTAGTCTGATGATATAAAAGGTTGTGTTGATACAAATATTTAAAAATAAATAAATGATCCTTTTACTCTTGTAATGTTAGAAAATCAAAAAAATATGGGTGATTCAGGGGCGGTGCCAGGACACTGGGCCGGTACAAATTAAATAACATTTTTGAAAAAAAAAATTACACTAAAAATACAGACACTTTTTAAATTTGGGTTGGGTCATGGTCAGGGTCGACCCTTCCCAAGCTACGTCCCTTATTGAGTGAGTGAGTCTAGCCCTAACCCTACCTACGCCTCTACGGAGTAAGAGGCTAGCTATGTTATTGAAAAAGGGAGGTCAAGGTCAATGATTCGGTAGATACAACCATACAGGGTCGGATTAGATGGATACACATACATACATATATATACCTCTGCTCGGAAGATATCCATGGAGAAGCCATTGAAGCAGCTGATAACGGCCTGTTGGACATCGAGGCCAAGGCGGTCCAGAGCCCTCATGGTGGAGAGTAAGAGACCCGCTGGTTTACGGCTACACAACATATGGATATTCACACTTCTCCCGTCTCTCACCCCCACTTCTACCTGCCCACGTAATAATTAAAGAAAATGCTTAACGTACACCTGATTTAACGTACACCTAATGTACACAAAGTGTGCACCATATAAAAGGCCAAAAAAAATTCATTTCCTTCTTCCCCCCTCTCTCCACTCTCTCTTCCCCCCTCCCCCTTCTCTCTTTCATCTTTACCCAACCCATTCGAATATCTCACAAAAAATGAGAGATCATTTTCTCTTCTTCATCTTCATTTTCCCTTCTTCATCCTCTTTTTCTCTACCTTTTTATATCAATTGTTTTTTCATTATTTGCACAAAATCAACTTATTCATCTTATTTCATTTATTTTTATTATTTTTCAATTTTTTCAAACTAAATGTAAATTGATCACACATACAACTACATCAATCATTTGGATATATATAGATAATTAAATTTTTCGTTCACCCAGACAATTGAAATTGATCACACCGATAATTAAAGTTACAGACAACTATTGTCTGTAGAACGCACAACTATTGTCTGTGAGGTAAATATTGTCCGTGCACACAGACAAATAATTGTCTGTGTAACATGAAAATATTGTCTGCACACAGACACTGCACATATATTGATTAATTTGAAAGCTGGTGTCAGTGTCAGGTGATTGTCAATGTACTTTTTACAAAAAAGTAAATGTCTGTGTACACAGACAAAAGTTGCATGTGTACACAGACAACTTGTGTTTGTGCCCACAGACAATTCTGTATCAATTGTCTGTGACCGACATTTTGTGTACAAATTGTGTACAACTTGTGTACCCCTAGCATGGTTGAATAATTAATGGGAAAGTAGTTCTATGTCAATTCATCCCTAAATGAACAAGTATGACTTTAAAAATGATAGTATATGGTCACATGTGGCAATGTTTTCCATATTGACAGTAATTATTGCTATTAAGGGAATAGAGATATAACACGCATATTTTGAAATTTTCAAAATTTCTAATCCTATCTAGAACCATTTCTTAAAACAAAAAGGAAAAGGAAACAATACTCTTGTGGGTTGTGCAGTTGGACTAGAGAGCGGGGTTTGAGAGATCTCTTGTTTGATGTGACACGATGTTAGGGAAGATGTGGCGGTGGCAGTAGGTGTGACTGGGTAAAAGCTTGTAGCCACTGCGGAGCTGGACGACGATGGCACGGAATCTAGTTCATTTTGGAGGTCATTTATTTTCTGTAGAAGCTCCTTCAAGTACTCTATTGCATCTCCTAAGATTGAAGCTTTGTCCATCTGAATGCATGCATGCGTAAACAAATAAGTAATTACCCTAAAAGGGAGTAAAACATAGATAAAATTCCAAAATAGGAGTTGATGTTGATTAATTCCCTAAATAGGAGCTATCCGTTATTTGGTCTGTATCTTCTACCAATTTTACCCCCCTTTACTTTTTCTTTCCCAGATTCCTCTCACGTTAGTACGCAACCCCACTTCTTTCACTTTATCTCCCTCTTCCTCTGCCTCATTCATTTTCAGATATGATTTCTCTCACTTCTCCATCTCCGATGCGGCAAATTGCAAAGACTCCAAGAGTGGGTCTTTTCCTCCAACTTCGGCCACTGGCAGACGACAGCGACGACAGTGATTCTCACAGGTAAGTTTTAATCTCTTGCTCTTCGTTCTTCTTCTTCTTCCTCTCCTCCTTTTCTTCTGAAATCCCCTTCTTCTTTTCTCTTATGTTAATTCAATCGGCAGTGGAGCTTTAAGGAGCCTTTTGTTTTCATACAGAAATTGGTGGCTTGTTGTTTGATTAGGACCATTTTTTTTGTTTTGCTTTAATTTTCTTCTTTCCTAGACGATCTATATTTACGTTTTTATTTATTGAGTTTTCGTTTTCTCTTTCAATTGAACGATTGACTTTTAATTTCTTTTTTGAGTTAGTTCGGTTGAGTAAAATCGTTTTCTTCTTTTAATTTCTTTTGTGAAAGATTGACTTTTAATTTATTTTACATTATAGAATATTATTTTTTACATTTAATTTCAATCAATATTTTTGTAGAAATTATTTTCTGGTTTGAATCTGAAATTGCCATAATTGCCATTTTAAAGTGTTTTTATGGTATTAAGATCAAAATATTACTCCTTTGTAAATCAAAATTGCCATAATTGACATTGCCATATTTTTTAAATATAAAAAAATATTTTCACATATAGTGCCATTTGTATGGCACTATCTCCATGAGGATGGCAATATATGGCACTTGCTGATAAATATTCATAATGTCATTAATTGCCAAAATGACAATGAAACTTCTTCTCTTTTAATATGAATGCCATTAAGATGACATTCAAGGGATGAGATGTTATTCTGAAGCATTCTTAATTTCTAGATCTGAGATGATGGAGTCAAAAGAGGCTATGAGATGGAGATGGCGGCGGCGGAAATAGAGATGGCCGGTGATGACCCTGGAAAGAGGCAGTGGCGGAGATGGTGGTGGCGTCGGCGTTCGGCGACTGTGGAGACTGGCGGCGTCCGGCGACAGTGGAGACCGGCGGCGTCCGGCGACAGTGGAGACTGGAGGCGTCCGGCGACAGTGGAGACCGGCGGCATTCGAAGACAGTGGAGACCGGCGACGGTGGAGACTGATGGTGTCCAACGACGGCAGAGATTGGCTGAGTCCGGCGGCAGTTAGGAGCGACTAGTACTGTCCTGGGTAGTGCCGACGGCAACTTGTGATTGAGGAAGGAAAAATATGTTGTTGACTTGTTGTGTAATACTCCTCCGTACATTAATTAGTTTGTTATTCTATTTTATATTTTTAATGAATAAGTTGGAGCAATCATTAAAGGCATTTTTGTCTCTTACTATTAATTTCCGTATGACAAACTACATTTGAGATATGAGTCCTACTTTTGCATATTCATTATGTTTTACTCCTAAACAAGGAATTCTCTCTAAACAAATCAGTCAATGATTGCACCCGAAAATAACTTTTGCCTTTGTCCCATTGAATATTGTCAAGTTTGTATTAGATATTTTATGTGTGTGAAATAAAAATTATAAAAATTGTGTTATTGAGAATTGTGTAGAGGATGGATAATCGCACCCGAAAATAAATCATGGACTCGGAAAAATGATTGTCAGATGTAGCAAGTTATCCAGATCAAACACGTTTATCAAAGTAATTTACACTCAAAACTTAAAATCCGTCCCACACAAGAAACACCAACTCCTCACTAATACAAAAAATTAATTCTCCCGGCCACCGTCTTGCCCAACATTGTCAATTAGGATTTACGATGGTTGAATAGTACTCCGTAATAAAAAGTTAATTCATTCCTGAAAATGTCTAGGTATTTAGAAATTATTCTAAAATGTCTATTGAAGCGGAAAGTTGAAATCGAATATCAGAAAAATGTTACTTAAAATCAGAGAACAGAAATATCATCGTCATCACATTAATATTAATAAATTGACAAGTTAAGTGAGACAGCAAGAGAGCCATATATTAGGGAGTGATTTTTAAAGAGGTTATTGGAAAAGTGATTTATAGTAAAAGTAGGTAGTGTTTGGAAGTAGAAGTGATTTTAATACAAATGTAAAAATTGGAGTGTTTGATAGAAAAGTGATTATTGATGTAATATGTAGTTAAAATACAAAAATACCCATGCCCAAATTTAATAGATAACTCAAAAAATGGAAGAATGAAGTTTGTGTCCCTTCTCTTTCTCTCTCACTGGTGAACCCACTGGCCACAAACACGCAGGTCGCCGGATTATTCCACCATCCTTCACGCCGCCGGACGCCGGTTTTCCCATTCTCGTGTCGATTTCATCCCATTACACCAGCAACTAACATCAGAAGTGGGACTTGTGGACTCGATGAAGCCAATTGTGCGCAACCCGTAGCCAACCCTTGCGCACTCTTTCTCTTCCCAAATTTGCTGCAAGTACAGTGAGGGAAGCCACCTTGGCTCCAAATATATATTCTAGGGTTGGGCATAACGGTTTGGTTTAACCGAACCAAACCGTACCAAACCGAACTAATCCGAACCGAAACCGGACCATATGCAATTTGGTTTGAGTTTGGTACTATTTCTTCCAACCCGTATTAAATCGAACCCAACCGAAATCGATAAAACCCGAACAAAACCGAACCGAACTAAAAAAATTCAAAAAAACCTTCATATATTACTAAAAGTTAACAAATCCAAACCGAACCAAACCGAACCGAACCAAAACCGATAAAAGCCGAACCAAAACCCGATATGCCTAGCCCTAATATATTCCACATATATGTTACGGTGTAGAGAAGAAAGAAGGAAGAAACAGATGCCTATTACGGTGTCGACTGCGAGAAGATAGAAGGGGCACTTTTGGTTTAATTGAAAATTTTGATCTAATAATTATCCCCAAAGTTCCAACTGTTTACTAAAACACCTAGAAGCAGAAAAAAGCATCCCAATGGCTACTTTCAGCTTTTGACTTAAAAGTACTTAAATTAAGCAAAAGTTTTCATTTGCAAACATCATTTTAGCCTTTTAAAAGCCAAAATCAGATAAAGTGCTTTTTTAAGCAATGACAAACACTGCTTTAATATGACAGAGTATATCAAATGATTTGAGAAAACTCCAAAAGTTTCAAATGGCCTTTTATATTTGGGTACTAACCAACCCAGCCCAAACCAACCCAATCTAAAGCATATAAGCTCTTGGGTTGGCCTAAATGTATCGGACCTTGTTCCAATCTGAAATTATTATAGCCCAATATATTCATAAATGTTACTTCATCGATCTGTCACATTGTGGTTGTCTTAATTTTCTTTTCGGGTTGTCCCAAAGTGAATGTCGGATTTTTTTTGGCAAAAAATATGTGATCATTATCATTTCACTTTATTTTACTCAAATTTTAACTAGAATTTTTACTTTTTAACCGCTTTATTAGTAGTGGTGTCAGACTAAAACAAGATACGATTGTATCCAATATGCTACAAGCTCCTAATTAAAGTCATTATAAGACATTGGATACAAGCAGGTTCGAGACCGGCTGATTTCCAGTCCTAAGCATCCCCTACTCGAAACCAGATGTTTCGTATATCACTCTGGTTTGAACCTATCAGACAGTTCCATCCGGTTTCAAACCAATTATAAACACACAATATTGTACCCCCTTCCTAGGTAAATATTCTCATTTTTATTTTTGGGAACATAATTTGAACGTCAACTTAGAGCCCGTTTGGAGAACTCTGTTTTCGGCTTATCAGGCTTATCAGCCAGCTTTTTCACCAAACACGTAACTTTTACTTTCGCGCGCTGAATTGTGTAATAAGCCGAAAAAGTAAGGTTGGAGTTACTTTTCTGGCTGTATTGGCTGAAGTTACTGTAGAGGACCATTTTAGCTATTTTTACATATAATTTTTTCTTTAATTTATTAATAAAATATATTTTTAAAATATTTTTTTCTTAAATCAGCAGAATCAGCCAAAACAGCCACTCCAGCCAGAATATCATAAATTTCAACAGAATCAGCCAAAACAGCCGATTTTGGTGCTACCAAACGGGCTCTTAATCATCAAAAATTAAAAACAATACACATATTATAACATCATCATTACCATCAATCAATCTAAATATCTATATCATAAACAATGGGAACCTTAAATCTGGACATATGTGGTAGTATAAAATATTACTCCCTCCGTCCCAAAATGGTTGGCCAAATTTCCTTTTTTGGCCGTCCCAAAAAGGTTGGCCATTTCCATTTAAAATAAGCAATATGTGGCTAAAGTTAATTCTCTCTCCTCTGCCCAAATTTCAACCACACAGTTTTTACTTTATTAATCCACGTGCAAGTCAACATTGGCCAAGCATTTTGGGACGGAGGGAGTATTAATATGTACTCCCTCCGTATTTATATGATCCCTACATTTGCTTTTGGCACAATATTTTAGGATACAATAGTAAGTGTAGTGAATAGTGTAGAAAAAGTAGGAGAGAGTGTGTAAAAGTATGAAAGAGAAGATAAAAAGCAGATAAAGTAAGGGTAGTTGAGTATTTTATAAAGGATAAACTTACCAAAAGTGGAAGTGTAGAGAACTTTTAAATACATCCCAAAAAGAAAAGTGGAAAGAACTTTTAAATACGAAGGGATGGGGGGAGAATATAGGCTACTCCCTTGTAGCATGCTTCCCGACAATAGCATGCTTCTCAATTGTAGGTTGGCAGGGATGGGGGAGATTGTTGGGCAGCAGGTATGCGGCGCCAGCAGTTTGCCAACATGTCGATGCAATTGAAACGTGGTGCTTTGCTTCTTCTATAAATGGGGAAAGGCGTGATACACTATCAGCAATTGCTTTTAATGTAGCGGTAAGCGCAACGATCCACAACTAGGTCACGGGTTCGACCCCCGGTAACAACATGCTGCTCAGTTGTAGGTTGGCAGATACTGGGGGGAGATAGTTAGGTCACGAGTATGCAGTGTCAGCAGTCTGCCAGTCTGCCGGTGCAATCGAAACGTGGCGTTTTGCATGCTCTATAAAGGAGGAAAGGTCTGTTACACTATCAACGATTGCTTTTAGTGTAGCGGTGAGCGCAACGATCCACACTTACCGTTTCCTTTTAGAGTTCTTTCATCAATTTGGATCAACTTATCTAGGTAACGACCAATACATGTTGTCACTGTCTTCGTCATAAAGCTTACGAGTAAGTTATGGATCTAAACCCAGAATTCTGCATGGTCGAGCTCTACCTCCTGATAACTACTAAATTATGTTCAATGGACCACGGTCCATCCTGACATACCCGAGAGATATCATTCTCATGATAGAATTGAATCATGAACCGCATTTCTCCAATCTCTTCAATACTCACCCTTCACTCAGGCACCATATCATTGTCGTTGTCTCACAGAAAGAGATAGGTCAGACAGGGTTGTTGTCTGTGACAAATCTATTAACAGTAAAAAAATGTGGGTTGTCTCCAACCCGACTACTAACACTCATAGCTCCAGATTCAAACACTAGTCCACTACTTTCCTCTTCCATAGTCCACTGCTCTCCATTGAAAGATAATTGATTGATAACCACACAAAAATCTGACAGCACAAGTGTTGCCTAGTACACAAAATATGTTTACAATGAAACACAAAACAACGTAACCTCGGTCAGAGCTAGAGACTCGGTTGGACTAGACCAATCAGAAACCCAAACAAAAGCAAAGCAGCTATGACCAAAATCGTACCCATATGTAGGTGTGCTCGATGGTTCAGTGTCGTCGGTTTCGGTTTTATCAGTTCAGTGTTAGTCGGTTTCGGTTTTTATTCAGTCTGTTATGGTCGATTTCAGTTTTTAGTCGGTTGGTTTTAGCGACTTTTTGAGACAATTTCAGTCAATTCGTATCGTTTCCGGTTAATTTTAGCCATTTTTGCCAAGTATTGTTGGTCTATTTTCGTTTGACTGATTTTTGAAGCCAAAAGTATGAACCGTAAATTGAATAACCGATGGATTAGTCACTTCCGCACAGTTTCAATTTTATCGGTTTCGATTTTGGTCGGTTTTATCGATTTTAGTCACCCGTACCTATTCGCACTGTCGATTCTCGAGCATGCCCTGCGGAAGTCACGACTCACGATCCCTGTCACGAGTCATGCCTTTTCGTGAGAAGAGGCGGCATGCTAGCTATATCGTTGGTCTATTGTATTTTGAAAGGTTTTTAGGATCTAAGCAAGCTAGCTAGCAGGTTAACACATACGGAGTGTATTGTTAACTACTTGATAGATAGAATCATAGAATAAACAAAGAATTAAGTCGTAGTACATGGTCCTGTGTATGAGTATATGTAGCCAATTGACATAATTTGTAGTCGTAGTACATGGTCATGTGTATGAGTATATGTAGCCAATTGACATAATTTGTGCATTTTATTAGACAAATTGACTTTGTACGTACAATTGAAACAAAATCAAAATCAATTTTTCAGAAGTTTTTAAAGATCTGCTTCTAAAAACAATTCGGAACAATCAGAAGTGCTACTTAACTTTAGGTCAAACACTCTGATATGCTCTATAAAGGAGCAGAAGCAGAGATGGATCCAACTCATCATATCATTTTTAATTTAAATTTAAATAATTCAAACTGCATCATTTTGATTGTTCAATGTACCAAAACTAAATAGGTGTTGTAAAAAAGCGTAGATGAGAGAGATTTTCCTTGAAATGAAAGTGGGTACCTTGCTAATCTTAGGGACGACAGACCTCAACATGTAAAGCCTGTCATTGAGTTTCTTGCGGCGTCGCCTTTCCGCCATCAAATTCTTGGCCGGAAGCCCCTTCTTTTTATTCTTCTTGCCTCCGCCCGGCACCGCTGTACTCATTCCTCCGCCGCCATTATGGTTATTCTCATCAGCCTCAATCTCCTTGTGCACTAACTCATCATCTGAAGCATTCCAATACTCCATCGCTTCATCCCCATTCGTTTCCGGCGCCGGCTTCTTATCATCAGCCGAGCCTCCGGTGCAGATGTTATTCCTCCTCCTCCTCAGAGGAGGAGCAGCAGCAGCAGCAGCCCTTTTCTGGAACAGAGTCGGCTGAGCTCCCATGGACGTCCCAGAATTGTCCAGCGGCTTCAACAACTTAGACGGCCTGTGGTTGAATCCCAATGATGATCCGCTGTGGGGGTTGAAATCGGCAAATCCGCCGCTCGAAATCCCGGTTCCTGTGGTGAGAAAATGGTTATCCAGAAACGGGTTTTGAGTTCCCAAAGCGAAGAAGAGGTGAGAATTGGGGGGAGAAGAGGACAGAGTGTTGGGGTCGCCGGCGGCGAAGGAGGGCATGTACCAGCTGCAGCCCTGTCCACCTTCCCGCAGTAAGGATTCGAATGGGTCGGCTGCCATGTTGCCCATACCAGCCGCCGCCGTTTCTAAGCCGGATATCCACCCCATTTTTATTAAAGCAGAGGAGTTTGTTGCTTTATGTATATAAATAATAATGGCTTTATAAGCTCCAGTCCAGTTCAGTCTATTTCCTTTTTCTCTTGTTTAATTAAAGGTAGCTAGATTCTATGGTACCATACCTTTGTCCACATGGACTAATGAGAATGTACAATCTAAATTAAAAATGACAAAGTGATGTGGTCCAATCAAATAGGTGGTACGTAAGGTACCCCATTTTTTTAGAAAGGTACCGAAGTTGTCACCTTAAAGGTAATAAGAGTTTGTATAGTACTCTATTATACTACCGGTTTTACGGTATTATAAGTAGTGATATTCTTGTAATCTCACATGAAAATTAAACATCAATGTACTTGAGCATCATGCTTATCTTCTTGATGTATTAAGAGTTTAATACGGAGTACGGAGTATTTTTTTCGGAAAAAAAAAAGAGAGTTTAATATTGAACATCATGATAGTTGTTTCGTACTACCCGCCCCAAAATGATTTGCAAAATTGAATTTTCTTACTCAAATAATTTCATTCTCCTGATCCCAAATTGATTGTTAACATGCAGTTTGGTACAGGTGAATTATTAATTCTTAATGGTTTGTTTTATATTCATTCTTAAGTCTTAACGATTGGATTTCGGTTCTTGTTTAGTAATTACCGTTATGGGGAAATATGATTACCCTTATGGGTTAATTTATGTTATTGCTCCAAAGTTTGTATGCATTTGTACGAGAGTCAATGAGTTTGAATCACTTGATTACAAAACGTTACTTGTAAAATCACGTTTTATGGACATATGACTCGTCATGGTGGTTATTATAGCGTATACCATGATGTACAATACACGTTTCTCTCATGACTGTCCGGCTGACTAGGCTCTCATCATTTATCCCATAATCATTCTTTGATCTTTAATTTCCATTTAATGGTTAATTGATTGTATTCTGGAGATACTATCAAAATTTGTACACTTTCTTCCTAACATATATACTTCGTAATTTGCAAACAAAAAAGAACATATATACTTCGTAATATTTTTACTTTTACGGGGAAAGATCTGTGCAAAAATATGATTGTATTCTGGTTAATTGATTGTATTCTGGTAATACATTTCAAAGATACTGATGGAGTATATGGCCCAGGAACCCCCGGCCCATAGACTCCTACTTCTCCCATCAGGCTCATTAAGCCCAAAGAGCATCCGAAGCCCAAATACGGTGGCCCAAGTTCAAGGAAGCCCGAGATACACACGGGAGTGCCTTCGGCCACCTTGGCCGAAGGCTCCAGAACTCACAGCATGAACTTTTTTGGCATACAAAGTTACTGGGAGAAAACGGCGGAAAACAGGAGCCTTCGGCACTGTTGAGCCCTCGGCATCAGAGAAGCCTTCGGCTGAACCAAGCCTTCGGCCGCACAGAGCCTTCGGCCACATGAAACCTTCGGCTACGCGAGGAGCCTTCGGCCAAACAGGCTCAATCATCGAAGATTCCCTTTGAAGATAGTCAACCACCGCATTTAATGCAACGTCACATCCACCAACCGCATTCAATGCGGTGAACATGCCACTGCCGGTGCCACCCGATTGATGTGACCCTTCGGCCGTTGGATTACTGACACGTGTACTCTCATCGCATTTATTGCTGCTATAAATAGCAACCCATTTCTCCTTGTAAACGATTCCAGATCTCACATCTCGAGTTCATTTAATACAATCGACTCTCTCTCCTCCTATTTACTCTGACTTCTCTCTAAGTTATTTCCGCAATAACCCCTCGGATAAGATACCCCCCGGGTAGACTATCCATCATTTGGTGCTCTCGTTGAGAGGTCTGAACAATCAAGTAAGAAACCCTCCCCCTCCACCAAACACATAACACCTACCGAAAATGGGAAAAACTCGTGCCCAATCCAAAACCCTCGAGGAGAACCACGTAGTCCCCGGCGAAACCAATGGGGCTGAAGCCTCCAACAGACACTTAGTACCCGAAGGCGGTACCATCCTCGAATTAGAGCATGCCGCTACTGACCTCCGTCAGCAGCTACAGAAGAACGCCCCCGATGCCCGCATTGGCCTTGAGTAAATGTACATTTGTAGTTGATATATATTCTGGCATGCGTATCATATCGTTGCTAAAACTAGACATACTTGGATACTCTGTAAGGAATCTTTTGCAGATTATGCAACTACGGATTTCTATTTGCTGAAATATTTTAACTTTTGAATCATATACACAACTCCTAACAACTTTTCTGTAAAACTATTCTGCAAAAATGGTTTGCCTTTGTATGATGTAATATATAGCTTTACAATTTAATTCTCTCATAGCCTTTGTTATGGCACACAATTGAATATTTACCAAAATGGTGTAAAGCTATTCAGATTTGTATGATGTAACAGTGTCAGGCAAATGTGTATATGATTGGTTTATTACGAAATTAAACATGCGTCTACATGTTGTCTAAGATCTTGATCTTTGTGTGGTTGGATTTGGAGGGAAAACTGATAGAGGTGAATCAAAGTAACACGGTAACTATATTCTTAATAAATGATCAAGATTATACTATATTTGGTAGCCTTCCAAGTGTGAGTATTAAGCTACTTTTATTATACATTAGCAAAGGAGAGGGAAGTGTTCTATTTATTTATTCATTCACTCATTCATTCATTGCTCTACCTTTTCTCAATAACATTCTGAGTTCACAGTCTTTAAAGAGATGATTTTTTTTAATGTTGGTGGGATTAAATTGAACCAAATATTATGTTTTAACAAACATCCTTGGTCCTCTGAATTTTTGTCAATGTTGTTTTGAATTTAACTATTTTTAGTGTTGCCATTTCAGAATGAAACTCCTTTTATTTTAAACTGAATATTTTTGTGTGAATGCTTTTTTAATAATAAAGAATAGGCATTGGAAGGGTAGCAGAAAAACAAAGCAATCTAAACTAGGCCAGAATTTTACACTTAAATATATGTTGGTAAGATTTATCAAAGAATTTGTGTTTTTTATTCAAATCCTGAAAATAAAGATCAAGGACTCAAGGTTGTCCTTTTCATTCCTTTTAAGGTCAAAACACTTAAATCATTTAGGTGTGAGAGGATGCTTTGAAAGAATTCATATGTGTTAATGTTTCTAATATCATACTTTGTAAGAAATAATGAAACATGCAAGTCTATCACTAATAAACATGTTTATGTTTCATTCTTACCCAATTTGTTTAGTTTATTAAATTTATTTTGTAATTTGTTCTTTGTGACCTGTTATAGAATATTTGGAAAAGAGATTTCTATAGAATCAATGTTTATTGAAAAGGACAGTCTCACCTCTATTCTTCATATAATGTTTACTATGTTTTATCCGCAAAATATATTTTTAATATAGTTTTTCATAATTCAGCCAATTCAACCATTTCGGTGAGAATTTTCACACTTAATGGATTCAACCAATACCAATGCCACTAATCCTTAGTTTATCGAGTTTCATCATGGAGTACATTATCTACCTATACTATATATGTGAATATTATAGTAGATTTTTCATTTGGTTTTTCCTATGAGATACTAACCAATATCTTTTCCCAATTCCTATGAATATATAGATCATACAATCTTAACAAAAATGATAATGGTAGAATTGTTTTTTATTGTATCCATAGAATTGTCAATAAAAAGGAACTACGATTGGTAATTATAAAAGAATAAAAAAACAATTTTAATCTTATTAAAAAAAATGAGTAAAAGTGCTAAATAAAAGGTACTGCAACTTTAAAAAAAAAGGTACTTCAAAGGATTATACAATTCCAGGAAATCCCGATAAAGTAAAACTAAAATTGGATCAATGACAATGGTCTTAAATATTGATCTTTCAATTCTGCTATTTGTATCCACCCTTATAATCACATCGATGAAGTCTTTTTTGTCTGTGAGTCCCGTTCACAAATAAAAAAAGCCTTTCACAGACATGGTGAGTATAAGAGTGGGTATAAGGCTGAGTACAGATACTTAGTATCATTTTTTTATCTTTTCAAGTTTCACAAAAATTGCAAAGATTTTGTGATTATTTGTGGTGCAACATTGACAAGTACGTGTTTTTTGGTATTATCTCTGTTCTTTTGAACTTTGCTAATTTTGAATTAGTTCAGAGATAAAGAAAAATAAAAATCATATGTTTGAGCTTTGTGCATAAGAGAGATAAATGTACAAAATTATAAATTAATTACTTTATTAATGAAGAGTGACAATTTTTGTTGTAAAATATAAATTTATGGGATATTTGTTCTTTTTGCGTTTTATATACTTTTTTTATTTTGGTATTGACTTTGGGCTCTACTTTTTTGTTGTTGGTTCGAATGGTAATGACAAAATATTTCTTATAATCAAAGTTAATTTTTTAAAAAAAAAAATTTATGTGAGGAATATGTGCAGTTTTCTTATCAATCATATTCATCAAAATCAAAAATTAAATTAAAATACCAGAATGGAAGTTTAACATTACTTAAAGACTATAATTTATCCTATAACAAATTTATCATATATCTAAATAGTTCATTCTCATCCCGTGTGTTGCCTATATAAATGGAAGAGCCACATTTCTTCGAATAATAGGTGTTCAATTTTTTTAATAAGAGAAGTTGAGGTTCATCTAAACAACGAACTAGAGGATTCAAATGAAAAGATGGTCGAAAGGAAAATAGTTATCTATTGAATGCATCGATATAGACTTCTATTAGCAAACAATTAAATGAATATGCAATAATTCATTGATGGTTAGCTATAAAAAGTGAGGATCAATCGTTGAAAATTGTTATCATCTTCCTCCGTGGCCCTAACCCTTTTTTACGTATGAACAGTTGTATGTGACGACAGTTTCGAAAGTAATATAAAGAAATATATAATATTTTGTTGTTTTGCCTTGATCGTTTCATGGACTTACTACGCATCTTTTTCATTCTGTGATGTTTTCCATTTGATTCCTACCATTTATTTCTTAAATTGCTATTACAAAGACATTTTATTTGAAGATTTACACACACACACATATACTTCACTCCCGTGCAACGCATTGGTGGAGTAACTAGTATCTACTTCTTTCGTCCATTAAAACTTTGTCAACTTTCCTTTTTTGGATGTCCCACTAACTTTGACACTTTCCCTTTTAAGTAAAAGAATTTGTGATTTCAGTTAATTTTCTCTCCTCTGCACAAACTTCTACCACACAATTTTTACTTTATTAATTTTCGTGCCGGTCTAACATGACAAAGTTTCCCAAGGCGCAGTTATTATGGGCTTGGGCCGGTTGACACTCACGGTCATAGCCTACAAAGTAACTCTGGGCTCTAGTAATTCTCATTGCACTCACTCGGTTTCTATCTCTGACTGCCGGCGGCAAAATCGAAAACCCTCGGCGCCAAACACGGTGGACTTTAATTTTGGCTCCTCGGACGGCCATGGCGAGGCTGCAGCAGCAGCTTATCGCGATGGGCTTCCCGGAGGAACTGTCCCGCCAAGCGTTGATCGCCACCGGCGACGATGTAGCTAAAGCCGCTGAATGGATACTTACCTGCACCGATGGTCATAAAGCTTCCCAGGATTCCGGTGATTCCGTCCCCGTTTCTTCCTCAACTTCCCCCTTCCAGCCCAAAATCAATCGGTTCTTCCAATCACAGTCAAAACCCTCTTCCGGCAAGGCCCATCACGAGGAAGAAGTGGTTATAGACGACAGTTCCCCCCGTTTCTCGAAACGGCCCAAATTGCCCGCACGCCCGGCAGACGAAAACAAAGCGCCGGCTAAAACCATCCCCCAGGAACCCTTATCCGAGCGGATGAGACCTCGGACTCTGGACGAGGTGGTGGGACAGGACCATTTACTGGGCCCCACTTCTGTACTGAAGTCCGCCATTGATTGTGGTTGTATACCCTCTATCCTTCTGTGGGGTCCACCCGGCACCGGAAAGACATCCATCGCCAGAGCCATCCTCAACTCCTGCTCCCCCTCTGTTGCCGGCACCTACAGATTCGTCTCCCTCTCTGCCGTGACTGCAGGTGTTAAGGATGTCCGTGAAGCAGTTGACGAGGCCAAGAAACTAAAGAAACTGTCCAAGAAGAGAACCATTCTGTTCATGGATGAGGTCCACAGGTTCAACAAAGCCCAGCAAGATTCCTTTCTGCCCGCTATAGAAGATGGGAGTGTGGTCTTCATGGGAGCCACCACAGAGAACCCGTCTTTCCATTTGACCACTCCACTGTTGTCTCGGTGCCGAGTGTTGACTCTAAATGCCTTGAAGCCTGACCATCTCAGCACCCTCCTCAGGCGGGCCGTGGAGGATCCCTACAAAGGATTGGTTTGCGGCATGGACCCACAAGGGCCAAGGGTCGAGGTGAAGGATGATGCTATCGAGTTCCTCTCAAATCAATGTGATGGAGACGCTAGGGTTGCATTGAATGTTCTAGAAATCTCTGCAACAACCGCATTGTCCCGGTCGAGACTGCCTCTAGTACCAAACATGTCTTTGGGTCTGAGCGTGACAGTGGATGATGTGAAGGAAGCGTTGCAATGTAAACACTTGGCATACGATAGAGGGGGGGACGAACACTATAATCTCATCAGCGCCCTCCACAAATCAATGAGAGGGAACGATGCAAACGCCTCCATTTATTGGCTAGCGAGAATGCTAGAAGGCGGGGAGAACCCCTTATACATTGCCCGGCGTTTGGTGCGGTTCGCCAGTGAGGATGTCGGCTTAGCAGATCCGAACGCCCTTTCCCAGGCAGTAGCGTGCTACCAAGCTTGCCACTTCCTTGGCATGCCCGAGTGCAACGTGAACCTTGCTCAATGTGCAGTTTATTTGTCATTGGCCCCAAAGTCGGTGGCGGTTTACAAGGCATTGGGGGAAGCACTGAGGGTGGTGAGGGAGTCTGTGGGGCAGAATGAAGGGGTGCCACTTCATTTGAGGAATGCACCCACCAAGCTAATGAAGGATCTTGGTTATGGGAAGGACTATATTTATACACCTGACAATCCTGATGCACCACAGACTTTTTTGCCACCCTCTCTTCAAGGTTATAAGTTCCTGCACCTGCCAAAGTCTGGTTCTGATAATCAATTTTGAATCAACTCATGTGGTGTACTCCACACTTATGAAGGATTCCAGTATGTCTCCTCTAACGCAGCAAGAGATGCTTGTATCATTTTGGTTGTTTTTGCCTCTTGTTGAATCAATTATGTTGCAATTTGTCATATCTTTGTAAAAAAGCATAATTGGTCTCACAGACTCACACTGTGATCTTTTGGTCCTGGAACAAAATGTTTGAAGGACTCACACTTCAGCCTTCATATCTATTTATTAAATTAAGAGTGGAATTACTCTCAAGTGATTTTTGTTCACTGGGGAGCGTATTTACACTATATATTGTAATACGTATCACCCATTCCACAAACATTCAACTAGATTGTGCTTTTTATTATTATATTCTAAAATCCAGAAGAAATGAAATAGTCATTGATTCGACTAAAATATAATATTATCATTCTTTTCATTTTTCTCTTGTGGACATTGGATGTCCTGGCTGTTTTGGATGAAAATGGCTCCATATTTGTTGCTCCTTGCTCTCGGTGAGCCTTCGGATTTTGTCTAGGAGTTTTTCTATCTCAATATTAAGAAGGATAAGTCGTTCTCCCCTCTTAGAATGTGTATGCATGCAGTGGCGGAACGAGAACTAATTCTGAGAGGTGCTGAGACTTTCCGAGAATTATGTAATAAATATATTCACTCATTTAGGATAAAGTCCGTTTAATAACAATAAATCAGCTTAATCGGACGTATTTATTGAAATCATTATCGAAATGGTTGAATGAATTGTTTTTACTGAATCATGGAAAAATTATGTTTAAAATAAATTTAACTAATAAAATAATGAAGATAATTTTAATAAAATAGTTTAAATGGTCATCTATAATAACTTCCGTAAATGCATTTGGAAAAGTAACTCAAATCTGATTATTATATAATTTAGCCATGAAATCAAAAGATAGGTGAAAAAATATCAATTAGACTTTATAAAGGCTTCACCGATTCATCAAGCAAAAACGTTATAATGCATGATTTTGAACTTATGGCATTATTCCATGTGTGCATATTGCAGCTCTAACGATGTGGATTGTTTTGAGTCCCAGACCAGATCAGACTTCCGTAGTTACATAAAAATACAGAGACAAACGTTTACCATACCAGACCAGACCAGACCAACAAATTTCAATCCAAAAGAAAACATCATAACCCCTTATTTCTATATTTATCAGAGCTTTAGCCTTTATATGTATATATTCCATGGTTTGGGCATAAGAAATACGATAGTATTGTGTAACCGATTAACAAGGGTGTTTTTACTTGAATTGAAATTTACTGGTTTGGTACTCTGGTCTGGTCTGTTTAAGTCTGATTTGGTCTGGTCAAAACTAGTCTGGTCTTGTCTGATAAATGTATGATCTCTGTATTTTTTAAAATTACGGAAGTCTAGTATATAATATGGTCTGATCTAATCTGTTTAAGTTTGGTCTGATCTGGGACTGAAAAACAATCCAAATAAAAACATCACAATGCCACAAACAAATCCTAGTTCCTAATATTTTTAAAACGTTTGCTTAAGTCATTCAAATTAACTCATACGTAGTAGTATAATACATGGTACAATTGACACGAGTGGAGTCCTTATCTAGCTAGTTTGTCTATTGTGCACTCACATTTTGAATTGGGCCGCTCACATAAATTTATTAAGAACCGGCAGATTGGATTTTTATTTGGATCGACTTGTTTTTGTTGCTTCCATCTCCATTATACATAGGGTTTGCTAATAAATGGAACGGCAACGTTTAGATAAGTAGGAAAAAGTAGAACCTATAATCAAACACTACACGGAGGAAACACGTTTCAACATAGCGAAGGCAGGAACCGAGGCAAACAGAACCAGAGCTCTAGGGGCGCAGCAAGATTACCATATATACCTACCTTGACATCTCCGGCGAAGGAGGGGTGTCGGCACCTGCTCGCCCCGGCCTGGTTCCGCCGTTGTATGCATGTACAAATCTAACTTGCACGGTTAGAAGCAGAAAAAATTAAGAATTTCATGATTGATGTAATTTGTCACTCGTGTAAGCAAATATGAACTACTTAACTTCTACTTTATGAAAATGGTTTCAATAAAAAATTGAGTCAAGTAAAAGAAAAATACTACGTAATCGTAAGTCTGAGTTATATATTTAAAGATATGAAAAATAAAAAAGATTAATTTGTACGAAGTATTTGAGTGTGCATTCAAAGGTCTATTTGAGAACACTTTTTAAATTACTTATGATATAAACGTATTTGTTCAATTTAAACTTTAAAGGATTCAAAAGGGATTGCGCTTTTGAGGGTGTTACGAACTCCTACCAATAGTTTACACAATGGAGTGCGCTTCCACTTGGTCTATGTGTTTCATGTTTAAACAGCAGGAAAGTTCTTGAAATATTAGTAAATAGGTTTTAGAATTCAAAAATAGAACTAGTATGTTTTTCTTAACGAAATAGGAGTAATTGCAATGTGTATTGTCATTAATGTCAGTATTTTTCAATCATGACAATAACAACTCCTATTTCGTGAATAAAAACATAACAATCATATTTTGGAATTCCAAAACCTATTTACGTCTATTTAAGACCATTTCCATGACCTTATTACTTTTATATATAAAAATACTATAGAAAAGTGTGACATGTATTTGTATTTGTATTTTATGTAAATCCGTAGCTGTATAAATAAGAATTAGAGCTGATAGACTTCTTTAATTAAGAGATAAGCTCGTAGTTAGATAGATCCTATTTTTAGGATCTGAACAGCTTAGGTTGTTATCTATAACCTGTATATATATTACTGACTGATGACTTAATAATATTCAAGGAAGATTAATTCCTAAAACCTACATGGTATCAGAGCCTCGGTTTAAACAAAACAATGGTAGAAACCAGTGATTCTGATTCCTCACACACTCTCAACCCTACCTCCCAAATTAGCCCTATGACAAATTACGAGTCTCCTATTCATTCATCTATACTAATCACTAGTCATAGATTGAATGGACCAAACTATTTGGAATGGTCTCAATCTGTCAAGCTAGCAATTGATGGGAGGGGAAAACTGTGTTACATGACTGGAGAAATCAAACCAAAATTACCTGGAGAGGAAGGATACAATACATGGAGGTCAGAAAATTCACTTTTAACAGCTTGGCTTCTTAGCTCCATGGAGGCCTCAATTGCCAAACCTCATATGTTTATGAAAACTGCAAAGGAGGTATGAGACTCTATTAAGGAAACTTATTCTGACCTTGAGAACTCTTCTCAGTTTTTTGAAATCAAAATCACGTTGTGGCAGTCTAAACAAGGAAATAGGGATATCATTTCATATTACAATGAAATGGTATCTATGTGGCAAGAATTAGACCAATGCTATGATGATGAAGAGTGGGAAAGTGCTAAGGATCTGGCAAGACATAAGAAAAGAGAAGAGAATGATAGGGTCTATATGTTTCTTGCAGGAATTAATATGGACCTGGATGAAGTAAAGGGCAGAATACTTGGAAAAAAAAACTCTGGCTTCAATCAGAGAAGTGTTTTCTAAGATCAGGATGGAAGACAATAGGAGGAAGGTTATGTACAACACTCTAGTACATAATGATGAACCTGGGGACTCTTCAGCTGTGGTGGCCAGAAGTGCTGACAAGAAAAAATCCTGGTGTGATCACTTCAAGAAATTATGGCACACTAGGGAAACTTGCTAGAAAATTCATGGGAAGCCACTAGGAGCAGGAAAGAAGAAATTTGAAAAGGCTCTACACACTAATGTGACTCAGACTCAACAAGAGTCAAAAGTTAACTCCAAACAACTTCCTTTCACAAAGGAACAGATAGAGCACCTACTCCAGCTCCTAGCTACCCAGAAAATCTCAAACCAAGAAAACTCTTCTTGTTCTTTTGCCCAAAATGGTAAAATTACATCATACTTCTGTTCTGAAAAACCAAAAAGTACACGGGTCATTGACTCAGGTGCAACATACCACATGACCTATATTCCAAAGCTCTATTCTTCATATCAACCTTGTGCAGGAGATAAGAAAGTTAAAGTTGCAGATGGCTCTTTTTTAGCCATAGCAGGGATGAGAAATATTAAGATTTCCTCTTCATTAACCTTTACAAAGTCTTACATGTTGCAAAACTTTCGTGTAATCTTATCTTTATTAGCAAGTTAACCAAAGACCTTCAGTGTTGTGTCAAATTTTACCCCTCTTATTGCATTTTTCAGGGTCTGGCATCGGGGAGGATGATTGGCAGTGCTAGAGAGGAGAATGGACTATATGTTTTTGATGAAGGAACTGAATTAAATAAACAAGGTCAAGGAAAAGCTTGTCTGCAAACTGTTTCCTTTCCTTGTACAAATGAAGTGTACTTAATGCACTATAGATTAGGTCATCCTAGTTTTTATTATCTAAAAAGGTTGTTTCCTCAATTATTTCATAATAAAGATCCTTCATCATTTCATTGTGATATGTGTGCACTTGCCAAACATCATAAGAGTTCTTATATCCCTCATAGTTACAAACCAACTACTCCTTTTACTCTTGTGCACAATGATATTTGGGGTGCATCTAGAGTTTCAACCTTGAAAGGAAAAGGATGGTTTGTAATTATTATAGATGACACACGAGTCACATGGTTTTTTTTTATTACAGAAAAATCTGAGGTTGAAGATGTGTTGGTATGCACTAGTTTGTAGTGCATAAATGTATGTTTTTATATTTATTATGTGTGGATTGTTTACCATTATTAGTTAGTTTGTAAGCATTTGTTTTGTTTTGTTTGTAATTGTTTTTAACTTCCATTTATAGTTGTAGAATAGTGGTAGAGTTTTTGGCAAAGAAAAGGAGAAAAAGTCAACAGGAATGCGGCCCAGGGAGATCCACCCGACCGGAAAGAAATCTTCACCCGGCCGGGTCTGATTTAAAAACCGAACCGTAGAGGAAAGAGCTGGACCCAGTCGGGTCAACTAATTCACCCGGTCGGGTCGGATTTGACCCGGGACATTTTAACGTGCTGAAACACAAGAACATGGAAGATTATCTGATCTTGACATGCACCCGGTTGGGTGGGCACTTGACCCGTTCGGGTACCCAGGCCCAAGGTGTTGAAAAACACCTATAAATAGCACACTTTTCCTTCACTATTAATCATCCCTTCTTCCATACTCTTAAGCTCAGTTTAGAATAGTATTTCTTTTTTATTTTTATAGCATGTTTAGTCTCCAAATGAGGAGCTAAACTCTCATTTCTTAGTATTTCTCTTGAAGCTTGTTGATTATTAAAGTTGTGAGTTACTTTCTTAACTTCTTCTCTTGATTATTAATTCTTCCCTTAATCTCATTCTATATTAATGTTGGAGGGTTGATAAGTGACGATTAGTTAACGTTCCGATATTAATTATTACTAGAAACGATCAACGAACCGATGGTTAATCGTTGATGGTTTCACAAGTAAGTAACTTTGGTTTATTAATGCACGGTCGTGGTTAATGAACTTAAGAGTGATTAATTTTGTTGGTTAAACCGAAACCATTGTGTTGAGGTTATCAATCTCAATTGATTTCATCAAGGAGTTTAAGAGATTAAATGCTACTATTAAATCGGTATACGACGTTGTTCTATATTTGATTAATAGCAAGGGTTATTAATGAACGGTCGTTGTTAATAACTACCCTCGATGAATTGGAGATCCTCCTCGATTGAGTATTCGAGAGGGGATAAGTTATAGATATAACAATGATCGATTAAAATATATCAACAAGTGGAAAGTAGCAAGACCAAGTCCTTTTTATTCTTGAATTAAATAAACCTCATATATGTCGTTCATCTTCGTGTTTAATTAAATTAAATCACTCAATCCCAAAAACCCCCTTTATTTACTTGTTCCATTAAAAAGATAATTATTCATTTCCCTGTGGATATGAACTCTACTTCACCTATACTACGTATAAGTGTTAGTATCGATTTATTTTGACGCACTGTGACAAAGTGCTCGTCATGTGTTCCAAATTTTTTACTCAATGGTCCAAACTCAATTCAATACCAATATCAAAATGGTAAGAAGTGATAATGGTCTTGAGTATTTTTCTAAAAATTTAAACAATATTTTTGCTGAAAAAGGGGATTATACATCAAAGTTTCGGCATAAATACACCTGATCAGAATGGAATAGCTGAGAGGAAAAATAGGCATTTACTTGAAGTCACTCGTGCAATTATGTTTTCTACTGGAGTTCCAAAATATTTATGGGGAAAGGCTGTTTTGCATGCTACCTATTTAATCAATAAGATGCCATAAAAAACTCTAGGATTTAAAACTCCTATTGATACACTTCAAATCACTACTACATTTTAAGGCCTAATGTAACATTAAAATTGTAACATTTGTGTAAAGTGTTACAAAAAATTAGCCTATTGTAATGGTTTTGAATACATCTTCACATTTGTTCGGTCGTTGTTACATTAGGTATTGACATTATGTAACACTTCCGTTAGATAAAGTGTTACTTTTCTTTGATAAGTGTTACCTTTGTTTGAAGCTAATGTAACACTTTAAATATTCAATGTAAAATAAACTTGGGCCATTAAGAAGCCCAAATTGTCCAACAATTAATAAAGAACCCTAAGAAATTCAAAAGCCACCACAAAGATCGTATGGACTTCTCCCACTTGGCAGATTCATTCATTCAGCATGTTGCAAATCATTTGGCCTCAACAGCTCGCAATTGTAATTTGTAAACTTGTACTTCATATTTCAAATAAATATTCGTTCATTTTTTATATGTAGCACTTCTCAAATTAATTTTCTAAAGGCTGCTTTTAAATTAATAATAGCTTTACAATATGTAATTTGTTTAAATACACCTATTTTATAACATTTGTAAATTATAAATCACACCTTCACACCTACTTTCTAAGTAGAAATAGCTTTACTTAATTAATTAAAGTAATTAAATAATTTGACAATATCTAATTTTCTCAAGTAATTTTTTTTTATACAAACATCTCCCAAGTCCCAAGTCCCAAGTCCCAAACGGCTATATAGCCGTTGGGTCACTTGGGTGCCAACACATGGGGTCCCGGGGTGGGGGATGGGGCGGGGTGGGGGTTAAAAAATTTCTATAAATACACCTATTTTCTGACATTTTCCTACACCTCTTCTCAAACTCTTCTCCATCTTCATCTTCTCTTATTCTCCACATATACATCTACCAATCTACCATTTTAAAGATGGAAAGTAAATCTTCCCTTATGCAAAACGATTTTGAAATGTGAAAGGACCCGAAGACCGGGATGTGGTGGACAACTTGCAGGTGGTGTAAGAAAGAGTGTAGTTTGGGGCGTTCACACGGATATGGGATGCCCAGAAGACATATTCAGTTCTGTGGCAAAGGCAAAAGCAAGGAGAAAACAACAACCAACAGTGGCGGGAATTCCGATTGATTATTTATTAGAAAATGTATTTCATATTGTAATTTTTTTCTCAATTCTCAAATGTAGTTCCCATTTCAAATAAATGCACTTGAACTTTGTTTTTAATAAGCATTTGTATAAACTATAAAGTATAAAAAAAATTAAACTGACTCGGCCCGGCCCGACGGGTGGCCCGACCCGTGACCCGGGCGGGTGTCCCGGCCCGAACCGGCACCGGCCATAGCACGGGCCGATCCCGGGCCTCCTTCAAAAAACCTGAGGCCCGACCGGGCCTAGGCCCGGCCTGGGCCCATGACTAGCTATATCAAGTTTGCTTGATTTTACCATTGAAATTGCTCTATTATACGTAGTATATAACTTTAATTATTTACTAACTCATGAACACCCACATATTCAATTACAATTACAATTCAAGGTCAAAATAAAATATTAATTACAATCATTACTAAATCTCAAATGCAAATCCTTTTATAATTTGAACAAGTACTGAACAAAAAACATAGTAGCTAGTGATAAAGATTTTTTGAGTGAATATAAAAATTTAAATATAAATACTGCATACTAATAATCCCAAATATAATATAAGTACTTGGTTTAAATGACAAATCCAAAATAAAAGGTCAACTTCGTGTCCAAGAGTGACTTTCCCTTGTTTTTTAAAAGTAATAACACCTGAAAATAAAACAACAATTCACAATCTTTACTTGCATGAATAATAAAATGTTAGAGGTATCTTGATTGAATTTCATTATTTCAACACACCCATTAGAAGAAACTTAAACGAGGAAAGCATTAGCAAAAGGAATGCAAGTCCATTAATGACTAGTGCATTATAGGAAACCCCAATAATAACAAAGTAACTCCATCAGTGAAGTAAATTAATCCGCAATATTGACATAAGCAAGAACAAGTGGGATATCAGAAGCAAGAACATTTGTTTATCCGGAATATGTATTTTCCGGACCAGTTAACTTGCAAAAATCATTTGACGACCTTCCCGATTGAATTTTTGGCTGAAATTTGGTATGGATAAACTAGACTTGATGAGGAACATACACAAAAAATTTGAGCAAAAAATACCACCGGGAAGGCCCCCAAAAGGAGGAGGCCGGACGGCGGCTCCGGTCAGGTATACCTGACCGGAAGATTACTCTACATATGTGTATCATAAAACCAAGGACTCTTCAGGATCATCTACTAATTGAAAATTAAGGCATGGGCTGCCCTTACATTTGAAATATAAAAGAAAAACACTTACTACCGTAATCACCAAAATGCATAAGCATCACAAAACAAGAAAAGTGATGTTTATGCATCAGGCTCCTCCAAAAGTGCGCCGCCTTGACATCATAAAATGATCTCCATGAATCATTATGAAACTGAAATACCAAACCATGAATTCAAAACTATTATGCGACGAGGAAATGTTACTATATACGAGTAGTACGTAGATATGTTCATCAACTATAGATTCCGTAGTATATAGTTGATACAACTACGTACATAGTAGATACTCTGTATGTTAATCTATTTCAATATAATAAACTAATTGATATTTTATTTTACCTAATAGTGAAAGACTGAAAGTACATTAAAAGCCCGCTTTGAATTAAAATGGTTGGTAAATTGTATCACTTCCTCTATCCGCCATAGGCCACAACGGCCGCAAGGAAAATGGTTAATCTTTTCAGCCCAGAACGGAACCTGTGACCATGGCAACCAGAACTCAACTTCTCCACTAATGTCTATTCATTGCAACTGTAGATGCGCAGATGAGTTTACTACCCGAGACAGAGAAAATGTATTATTTATTAGCTTTAAGATCCAATAAAAATAAAATTCCTAATCAAACTTCTACAAATCATTTGGTTTCAGATCTTTGATTTCTTATCTGTGAGTTCCATATCAAAATGAGATAACAGAGTGCAAAGAAGAATGAGGAAGAAAATAAAAAAGGGGAAAACAAGATGAAGAAACAAGGCGATAGAGTTGTGTGACTTGTGTTTACTGATGGCCGGCCGGCTAAGGGAAGAAAGGAAATAAAAGCACATAGAAGGAGAGAAGGAACGGAAAGCACTTCCTGACAAAATGTTTAGCCTAAACAATTAGAATAAAGTTTAATGTATATATTACTTCTCCCAAAGTTCATGCGGCC
The DNA here is from genome assembly GCA_945859915.1 of Cuscuta epithymum. NCBI lineage: Eukaryota > Viridiplantae > Streptophyta > Magnoliopsida > Solanales > Convolvulaceae > Cuscuta > Cuscuta epithymum. Next base: position 2,958 of record CAMAPF010000270.1, on the reverse strand, counting down.
AACCCTTGATATAGGAAGAGCCGACTGATTACAAAGAGTACTCCTAAAAGGAAACAATCTCTATTAATAAATAATAAAATATAGAATATTTCTTTAACATAAATAAGATATATCCGTAATACCCCCCTTCAAGTTGGAGCGTGCGGGTCGAGAATGCCCAACTTGCGGAGAAGAAAATGAAACTGTGTTTTGCCCAGAGCCTTGGTAAAGATATCTGCCAGTTGAATGGTAGTTGGTACGTAGCTGGGAGCAATCAGATTATCCTGAATAGCATTACGAACAAAATGACAATCAACCTCAATGTGCTTGGTGCGCTCATGGAAGACCGGATTCCGGGCAATGTGTAAAGCGGACTGACTGTCACAAAATAGAGGAATAGCTTGGGGATGATGAACACCCAAACTAAGAAGAAGAGCTTTAAGCCATTTAAGTTCACAAGTTGCGGCAGCCATAGACCGGTATTCCGCCTCAGCCGAAGAGCGAGCCACAGTAGTTTGTTTTTTAGTTTTCCAAGAAACCGGGGAATGCCCAAGAAAAACTAGCCAACCAGATAAGGACTTCCGAGTAAGGGGACATGCAGCCCAATCGGAATCACACCACCCAGTAAGAGTAAGATCACTATCTGCCCGAAGCAAAATCCCTTGACCTGGAGAGCCTTTAAGATAGCGGACAACTCGAAGTGCGGCATGCCAATGATCCTGACTTGGATTATGAAGAAATTGAGACAGAATGTGAACAACATAAGCCAAATCCGGGCGGGTAACAGCTAGGTAGACAAGTCGGCCAACGAGACGTCGATAGGGCTCTGGATCCGTGAGAGGAGGACCCGAAGCATGGGCTAAATTGTGATTAGGTTCAATAGGAAAAGTTGCAGGCTTAGCACCCAACAGTCCAGTCTCAGTAATAATATCCAATGCATATTTGCGCTGAGTAAGAAACAACCCAAAAGGGCTCCTAGCAACCTCAATGCCAAGAAAATATTTTAATCTGCCCAGATCTTTCATATGAAAACAATCATTGAGATAGACTTTAAAAGAACTAATGGCAACAGAATCATTGCCAGAAATAATAAGATCATCCACATAAACCAAGACATTGAGCTGAATAGCCCCACGAGTGCGTGTAAACAAAGAATAATCCGCAAACGACTGAGTAAACCCATACCCCTTTAAGGCACTGACTAGTTTGGCGAACCAACACCGTGGTGCCTGTTTAAGTCCATACAAGGATTTTTTTAGACGACAAACCAAGGTAGAATCAGAAGTGGAATAACCTGGAGGTAAAGTCATATAAACTTCTTCATGCAAGTCGCCATGAAGAAAAGCATTATGAACGTCCATCTGATGCAACTCCCAGTTTTTAGATGCAGCAATAGCTAAAAAGGCACGAACAGTCACCATTTTGGCAACAGGAGCAAAGGTCTCAGTATAGTCAAGCCCAGCAACTTGGCGATTGCCAAAGACAACCAGGCGCGCCTTATAACGCTCCACACGTCCATCGGCGTGGTATTTAATTTTATAAACCCAACGGCAGCCCAAAGCCCGCTTTCCAGGAGGAAGATGTGTGAGATTCCATGTGGAATTCTTCTCTAGAGCTTGGATTTCCGCATGCATGGCATCACGCCATTCAGAATGCTGAACAGCCTCACGGAATGATTGAGGCTCCGTGTTAGAAGAAACAGCTGCAAGAAATATACGATGTGGTGCAGAAAAATTATCACAACTAACATAGTGTGTAATAGGAAACGGCGTACCTGAGGAAGCCAAGGCCGGAGGAGAGGGAGAAATGGGACTGTTTCGGATGACCGTATGAGTAACATAGTCCTTCAGACGAACCGAGGACTGTTTGGTACGCAATCCCCGACCCAAGGGAGCAGGAGTGTCCGTTGAGAGAGTGGCATCCGGCAGTACTCCGGCCGATATAGTGTCTGTGGTAAACTCAGGAGGAGAAGTAACTGTGGCTGGAGGAACTACATCCAAGAAATCGTCATAGGTATTCGGCAGATCACACGGAGTGCTAGACTCGCCCAAGTCCGGGCCCAAGGACGGTGGCGGATCAGCATATGGAAAGTGGTCTTCAACAAATTTAACGTCTCTGGATATAAAATATTCATGCGTGTCTAAATCAAAAACATGCCAGCCCTTTTTTCCGAACACATATCCCACAAAGACGCATTTGCGGCTGCGACTAGCAAATTTATCACTCTTAGATTTCAAATTGTACGCATAACAAAGGCATCCAAAAATGCGCAACTGATCATAGCAAGGTGGTTGACCAAACAAAATATCATAAGGCGTCTTGAAATGAAGAACAGATAACGGTGTACGGTTAATAAGATAGGCGGCAGTGAGCACACACTCTCCCCAAAAAGAAATAGGCAAATTAGCCTGAAACCTCAATGCCCTAGCCACATTGAGGATATGTTGATGTTTTCGCTCAACCCTCCCATTCTGCTGTGGTGTGCCAACACAAGAGGTTTGAAAAACAATCCCACCAGTTTGAAAAAAACTTTTCAAACAATTAAATTCTGTGCCATTATCACAGCGCACAACACGTACCTTTTTGGAAAATTGCCTTTCAACCATGGCAACAAAAGATATAAACATTTTAAAGACTTCAGTCTTGTCCGTCAATAAATAAATCCAAACAGCCCGGGAATGATCATCAACAATAGTCAAAAATAGTTTGGCACCACAAGAAGAAGGGGTATTATACGGTCCCCATAAATCACAATGAACTAGCTCAAAAATATCATGAGTTTTATTACTACTAGCAGGAAAAGAGTCCCGGTGTTGCTTGGCCCTAAAACAAATTTCACAAGCAGAAGAAAACGAACCCCTTAAATTACTCACTGGTGCCAACCAACGCATCACATTTCCAGAAGGATGCCCCATCCGTTTGTGCCATAGATCAAGAGCTGAATGTTTGTTGCCATCAATTGTTAAAGCATGCATAGTG